>MVAQ01000108.1:0-67015 GCA_014825775.1 Krasilnikovozyma curviuscula | reverse complement strand
ACCCACCCTTCTCTCTCATTCCCCATCTCCTTCTCCTCGAGAAGTGTCTTTGCTTCATCAAAAGGACTCCTGTCCAAGCTGCTCTCATGTAATTGAGAACATGTTTCTTTTCCAAATCAGGGGGGGTTTATTGTTATTATTATTTTTTATATAATTTTCGGAGAAATGCCCAATGAGTCACGTTGTGTCACTGAGTAGAGTTCGTCGAGTCAACTCAACTTCAATTGATACTGAGCTTACAACCCAGCAGCAAGTTGGTTGCCCAAAATGTCTTCCTTCTTCAGATCGGCCTCAACGTCTCGTTCCTCCTCGGCTCGATCCTCTTCAGCTGCGCCTTCAAACAGCCAGCCCCTCGTCAGTTCTCCTCCTCCTGCCGATCTCCCTCCGTCGTATAACGTGCACCATCTTCACTCACTAGAGTCGTCTCAGTCGTCACCTCAATATGACGCTGATCCAAACCACGTAGAGTACTTCCCACCAGCTTCCACCATCGAACAACGTCCTGGAGGGGTCATCCAACGAACCAGCAGCAGCCAGTCAAACGTCTACCCCACAACCACTCTCCCGAACCCAAATGTATCTCTTTCTTCCACATCCATCAACCTCATGCTGCTCGAACCGACAACCTTCGTCCGTCCGCCGCGTGTCATTGAGCCCACACCAGGCACATCGGATGGGATCGTCCTCGATGAAGGCCTTGGCGGGAGAGTGTTTGGGTTCGTGTATGTCATGCTGAAGAAACAGCAGCTCATCAAGGCGTTGAGAGTGCAGCTGGTCGCTTCGTGCCGGCTCGCGTTTCAGGAACCTGCCTTTAAATGGGAAGACGACGTGCTGTTTCAGAAGGAGATCGTTGTTGGTGGGGGTAGTGAAGGGTTGATCCTGGAACAGGGACTGACGACGTGAGTTTTGGCTTAATTGGAAACAGTACTCTTTGCTTATAACTCGCTTGTTTATCTTTCAGCTGGGAGTTCAGCTTCGATATTCTTCCAACGGTACCTACCTACGATTCTTCTTCTTCTGGTAAAGTTCAATGGAAAGTTTCTGCTACATTGGAAGGATCAGGTATGATTGTCTCTGCCTTTCGGTCATCTTCTGCCGCGTCCTCACCTCCTCTTGTGCGCACCATTAGGTACTCGCTTCAAGAAGGACCTCTCGATCACCAAAGATGTCTGGATCAACGTGAACCCTAGCCAAGACTCTCTCGTGCAGTTCACACACGTCCAAGAGGACTACACCCCCCACCTAGGACCCTACCGATTACAGCTATCCTCCGACAGCTTCGTCGTCGCAGGAGCGTTGGCTATCTCACTTTCGCTCTCAGCTCCACCTCCCGACCTATCAGTTTTTGCTATTAACGTCTTTGTGAAACAAACGTGCCGCGTGAGCTCCGTCAGGAAGGATAGAAGGGTGGAGGTCCACCAGGGACCGAAACGATTGGTATGGCAGGTTGGTGAGAAGGGTGGGTATACAATGGAGGGGTTTGAGGCGATGGCTAGGAAACGAGGTGTTCTTGTGGACCGCAACTCTAGCGCTTGGAGAACAGCTACGATCGCTCGACTGGTAAGCCTCACTTCGTGTTGCCTGCTTCTTTTCACTGACCAGCCCCTCTCATCATAGCCGGACTCCTTGAATATCAGACCTACAACTCTTGCAGGTACAAACACTCCGCTGAGGTACACCTCTGAACTGATTGTCGAAGTCGTCTTCAACCAACACAACGTTGATGGCGGTCAAGTCAAAATTGCAACACTATACCAGAAGGAGGTGCAGATTGCATCTGTAAGCTGTCACATGCTTTCACCTTGGAAATCATTTGTTTTGGAAATCATTTGCTGAAACCTCCTGTTATCCTAGTGCACCTGTACGCTAGACCAGCTCTCTCTCCCCGCGTTTTCTTCCACACTTGACTATGGGTCAACGCCGTCTTCAACCATCTTTCGCACTGAGCCCAAAGATGAGGATCTCTGTATGTGTACTGCACAGTGGGGCCCTATCGCCCAGCGCGAACTCGAGGCCCTGCGAGGGCCCTCAGGTGCACACCTCCTCGAGATCCTGCGCGGCGTTAGCAGCACCGTACCGTTAAGCGCGGAGGGAGTTGCGATCAGGCAGCAGGGTAAAGTGGATGGGCTTGAACTGTTGAGGGAAATTGAAGGGGTGAATTTGGAGGAGCAGGTTGTTGCATTGGAGAGATTTGGGGTAAGGGAACGTGAGGGGAACACGAAAGGGGTGTATGAAACCACCTGAGTTCCCTTTGATGTCGGTACTTTCGCAAGGAAACGGTCTTCAGAATCGGCTCTTTCCGCTCTGACCGAGAGATGCCTGTTGTTCAAATGAGAATATTAGGCACCACGTAACAAATCTGGGGAAGGAAGGGAGTTCCGCCTCTGTCACGCGGCTCGTGACGCTCGGCGTCACGCTTCTAGCTGTTCATCGAAAGAAAGTCAAGCTCTGCATAGTGAAGAAGTTCGAACCGGCCAAAGACCAACCTGCGAGACTAGAGAAATAGCACATCAAGGGAAACCTTAGTAGAGAGGAGCAGTCAATTCAAGTTCTTTCCGTGCGTATCTCTTTTGGGTTCTCGTCCTGCAAAACACGGCTGCCCGAAACTGAGCCTGCATGTCCTTTTTTTTTTCTTTCCCGCCCATTCGGTCTCCCAGTTCTTCTATCAGTGTACGTTCTTTCATGTCTACCACTTGGATCCATCAATCAGTTCCCCATTCATCCTGTTGAGAAACGCTGGTTTTTTGCGATGCGTTCTGGGGACCATCGATGTTTCCAAGCCACTAAGCCACTGATGAAAGAGGAGCTGGCTGAACTTTTCCTCTCTAAATTTGTGCATGAAATCTAGACGCCGACAGACAGAGATCTTTACAGCACCACAGCACTGGGGTATGTAATGGGTTCGTATTGCTGTTGTTCCCATGACTGACGGCTCTTTGATCAGGATACAGCAGCCTCGATCAACCCTTGTGGTATACGTATACTACTCGTAAACTTCTATCCTACAAAGTATGCCTCCTTTCTTCTTCCATCTCTGTCCTTCTTGCATCTATCCGTTACCATATCAAATCTCAATTGGACAAGCTGGGACTGTGCAACAATGGTGTTCAAACTGCTGACATCATTTTGTATTCGTACAGCTTGGTCTCACTCAGCCAAACCTTTACCGGAACACCATTCGTTCACTAGATAGCTTTAAACACACTCTGTAAGTTCTCTGTGAGAATTGTAAACCTTGCACTGTCGGCTTGGACTTCCTCTCATCTGACCCGCGTTCTCTTGCGCACCGTACCGCACCCCCGGCGTTTAGGTTTCCGCTCGTTTAATACACCAGACATGGTACGAAGTCTCAAATGTAGGTTCTTTCTCTTCAGAAAAAAAATTGAGACGGATTCAATTTTGGTGGTCGTCCGTCCTAGGAGTGGGGTAAACAAACATTCTGATGTCTTCTCTTCGCTTTCTCGACCGTCAATAGGCACCGAATGCAATGCGACGTTTACAAGGGCTCAAAACTTGGACCGTCATTTGCGTATTCGTGAGCATTTTTCTCTCTCCAAGATATGATATTCGTTGCAAAGGTCGGAAAATAACGGCTCGCCTCTTCGCGCTGCAGACTCTGGCGACACACCCTTTGCTTGCGCGTTCTGCTCTCTCAAATTCAGTCGCGGCGATCTTTTAAGCAGACATATGTGGAAGATTCATCCTGAAGTAGAAAACATGAATTGTTCTTTTCCTGGTGCTAGTGCAAAAAGAGCAGGTGTCACCACTAAGGGAAGGGGCCTGAAAAAGATCAAACGGAGGAGGGGCAAGAGAGACGAGACACCTGAGGAGGAGGTTAGTGAGAGCGAGGAAGAGGAGGATGACGAGAATGACTTCATCGTGCCGTCGTCAAAGGAGGAGAAAGCCTTACCTCAAGTCGTTCCCACACCCTCCATCCCCAACGCTTCTCTGTCGCAACCACCAACACTGCCGGATCTTGTCAGGACTTCTACAGACAGCTCAGCTTCATCTAGAGAATCCTCCAGCTTGCTTGTTGGTTCTGAGCTATTCACTAAGCCAATCTCTCAGCTCCCTCCTCCCGCAGTCCAGGTCGAGATGGAAGATGATCAGGGAAGAGTGAGTGATTTGATTTTGCTCGACTTCCGCTGCGTTCAAGAAATCTGAACAATTGATTCTCAATTTATGAATTATCCAGAGCTCACCTTATCTTTCATACGTCCAGCAACCTTACTCATACTCTTCTCCGACATGGTTGAACTCGACGATTGGCGTTCCATCATTCTTCTCTAAAGAACCATCCTCTGTGCCAAATCTTTCTAACACATATACTCCAACACTACATTACTCCCTTTCTCCGGAGTACAACACATCAATGTCCGCGAGTCCACCGGTATATGAATACTATACGCCGACGCCCTGGCACGCTTCTTCCTCCTCGACCGCAGTGGTCTCAGCTCCACAATCTGTTACACAAATGGCTTATCCATCCTTCGACTACTCAGAATCAGTAATATCAACCGCCCCGTATACCTACAACAACGACCAGCCGCTGTTTTCACACGGCTCCCCGAGAGCCCTTCGACCGTCCTACCACCAACCACAAAGCATCTATCATCTGCAACCCTCCCCCTCGGAATTCTGTGACATTTATACCTACACAGAGCAAGACCAACCGCCGACACCACAGCGCCCGTCTGTCCCTCTGCCGATGACGGCGCTTTCTGCACACTCGACGCCCGCAAAGGCGCTCGCTGATCTTCCCCAACACGAGCCGCTGGAGGGTCTCGGAGGTGAATTTGGATTCAGGCATCAGGTCGAAAAGCTTTACGCGGGGGACAGAATGAAGGGGTTCGAGCTGAAGGCGCCGCTGCTAAAGAGGAAACATATGATCGGTCGTTTAGGTGCTTGAGCAATGCTGTTACAAAAATGTTTTTCTTGTTTTGTTTTCTTTCCCTCATTGATTCTTTTATACTCTGCTTCTGGGATAGACAGTTCTTTTCTTACTGTAGCATTTTTTTCTGGACATTTTTCTAATACGACCATGTAGCTCAATTTCAATTTTCCCTTCTCGTGTCTCTTTCTTGTCTGTATCGATGAAAGGAAGTATTTGTGCACCAGAGAGAAGGTCGTCGCTGTGCATCGCATGATTTTGCACAATGACAGATCAGCCGATCTGTCTGGGCGGATCGACGAATGGCGAAAGAGGCTTGGACGTTTCTAGAAAACTTCGGGGAAATGACGTTTCCCTTCTGATTTGATTAAAGATTTACGGACGATTGGGAAACGTGCAGATGGGCAGAGAAGGAAGAATGGTCCGGCCCACAAATGAGAGTGCGCTGCGTCTCGCTCGCTGTTGCTCCACCGGAGCTGTGGACAACTACTGGTATTTCTCTCCACGTCCCCTTGCTCTCGAGTTTCCCCCCTCAGCTATAAACTTTTCTTCTTCGTAACTAGCATTCAATGCTCTTGTCAGTTGATTCAAAGTAGGAAAATAAACATTGGTACCGGATAGGAAATCTGGGCGTCATCGAGCTTGCGATGACGCAGTGACGAAACATGACGTCACGCATGAAAGCCACGCAGCAGGCGCTCGACGAATAAAATCGCGGTGGGGTCATTCATGTACTTTCCCTTCTTTCCTGCATCTCGTATCCACACTTCAGACCTCAAAACAACTCTAATTAATCTTCATCCCAATCTCAAACAGTGAGCCCCATCCTTCCAATGTCCCTCCCATTCGATCACCCCACGTTCCGCTGACTGACCTGCCCCTTCATCTCTGCAGTGTCCAGCACCCTTGACAACGTCGCCAGTGCCGTCTCTGACGGTGTCTCAGGAGCTGTCAACTATGTGAGCGCGCCTTTTAAAGTTAAAAAAAAAAAAAAAACAATGTGTTGACCCGGCTCCATCTCTATAATTTCCTGTCCAGGTCTCCGAGTCAATCCAATCTGCCACCGCTGCTGCTTCCCACGAGACGAACAAGGAGGTCGCCAAGGTCTGTTTTCATGCCCTTCCCTGTGCCTCTTCCTGAGAATGTTAAGCTGATGGGTCGCTCTTCTTGTTGACATAGGATTCCAACGCTTCCATCGGAACCAGACTCTCAGCTGGAATCGACGCCATTGGTGAGTTTTCTTTTTGATTTGTCATTCTAATCTATAAATTATAAACCCTGACCATCCTTCTGTTTTGGATTGTTTGGTCTGCAGGTGACAAGGCAGATGAGAAGTCGCACGACGCCAAGGCTGAGGTCCACAAGCAACAGATCTAAGATAAACATTTATTCCATAGTTACTGTGTTGTTATCCTTTATTTAATGGCATTTACTGGCCGTTCAATGTCTCTGTCAACGCTGTCGACATTAAGGATCAAGGCGCAAACGCAATGCAAAACTCTTTTATATCATTTTGGTCGTTACATGCGAAACCTTCCAGCAAGCAAGTGAATGCGATAGTCCGCTTACTTCGAGAGCTATATGGACGAAAGTTGGTTCAGCGCAGCTTTGAACTACAAGCGTAATAGCTACTGCGCTCTGCGTTTCATCTCGCAAAGTAAATGGTTGAAGATACGAGAGCTACGGTAAAGCTCTTGCCCAATGGTGTACCTGGGCTTCTTCTGCCTTGCAATTCTTTCGCAAATCCCAAAAAAAAAAAAGAAGAAATCATCATAAAATGACGGGTATTGACTCCTGCCGCTGCTAGTTCAACGCAGTGTCATCCATTCGCCCACACCTCGACTTCATTAGTTATTGGAAGGTCCGTCAGGGCCTCATTCACCCTTTCCACCTTTAAGTCTACTTGTATGGTGAGTGCCCTGAATTTCATCAGTGGGTAGGAGAGAACAGAGAAAAAGGCTGGACTGACTGCTGTTTCGTCAACTCAACCGAATCTTCTGCTCAGTTTATTTAATTGTTGAAACGTAATAAATAGTCAAGTTGAACATCTTCTGGTCTCCGATGTGAGTTTGTCACACGCTTTCTGCTGCACCTACTATGCCACTTGCTCATGCTCTTTTCCACTCAGCTTCGTTTCACGTGTCGTGGTATAGCCTTCCCACTCTGCACTGCAATCTCTGAAGGGATATCCTCTGTAGTCTGTTACCGGTACGTTTACTAGTCTTTATCGTTTGAAATAGCACCCCTGGTCTCAAGTCATGACGCTGTTCTCTCTCCGTTTCCTGTGGCTGGACTACCAATGAACTTGCAGCTGGCTGATCAGGACTGTCACACCCTTCACCACCCTTCCACTTTGAATTGTTATCCGCAGGTGCGTATTGTTTCTTCAAGAAATCAATTGTTACGAATTGGAAAATAACTAACTCTTGCTAGCGTCCGCTCTTGTGTAGCATCGCATTATTTTGAAATCAGTACACTATGCCAGGAACTTCTCAGAGTTCAAATCAGCATTCCACTCTCCCTCCCATGTCTCCTCGAGCCGAGTCAGGAAATGTATCGTCCTTCGTTTTTCCGATCCGTTCCATTTTTACAAACTCGACACCTATACCGCCGACACCTAGCAAAGAACATTCCATAATACCGAACGGCAACTCCCTCTCACCGGTAGTGTCAGGAAGAAGAGCTAGTGTAGTTAATGAGGATGCGACGCCCAACTACCGTCATTTCCCGGCGGAAGCGAGAGAGAAAGACGACACCAGCCACACAACTACCACGAGACCGACTCCTGGAAGAAACGGAAGCTTCTTTGCTATAGGAACATTAGTTTCGTCTCCGTCGCCCGAAACGTCCGAGTCTTCCCTCCCCTTAGGCCGTCATCAATCGTCGACGCGTTCGTCTGACCTCCCTCTAGCACCACAGCCCACTCTGTCGTCAACATCACCTTCCCCCGTCTATCCGAACAAAATAGAATCTCCTTCCGGTGCACCTATGCTCGACTCGATATCGAACAGATCTACCTCGTCTTCAACATCTACACACGTCTTCCCTTCAACCACCAAGGCGGTCTCCCACAACAACTCGTCCTCCTCCGCTTTCTCATCCACCGCCTCAAACTCGTCCAATCGGAATCTAAACGGCATCATCCATTTGCCCTACTCGAGCAATTCCAAAGGCGATTTTGTGTCCGTCTCGGAGGTCGGGGACTACAGTGAGGACAACCAGACGTCGGTAATTGTTGAACAGAAGAACAGTGCTGATGACGTTTCCGAAGAGGATGTAAAGCCAGTACAAGTACTTCCAGAGATTGCTACAGTCAGGTTCGAGCATAGGTTGACGCGTGAAGGACATCATATTCTCACGGGAAGAGAGGGCAAGCTGTTGAAGTGTGAAGATGAGGTGAGCTCTTTCTGTTCAATCAACTTGTAATTTTTTTTTTTTCGCTGACGGCTTCTTTTTCCAATCATTTCAGCCAATTCATGTTCCTGGCGCGGTCCAAGGATATGGTGTACTGGTTGCGCTGATTGAGGATCAGGAAACAGGTCGGTCCTCCTCACGCTCATCTTACATTCCATTCCCAGAAATTTTGACATTTCGTCAACCGTCACAGGTAATCTTGTTGTCCGACAAGTCTCTGAGAATGCGACCGAAATCCTTGGACTGTCGCCGAACTACCTCTTTGGTATCTCCAGCTTCACCAACATTCTGTCCTCCAACCAAGAAGCCATCCTCCGCGATAACTTAGAGTTCCTTCTCGAGTTCGATGCATGGGAATCATCTCAGAGAGCGAACGCTGGTGAAGACGCTATCAACGAGGATGGACCGACCGTATTCTTGCTCTCTGGATTTGGTCAGCCTGGTTCATCGCTCTTGAAAACAGCAGAAAAAGCGGATGAGGATGAAGATACAAACGGTGAAGAACGGCGTGAATGGACCTGTTGGTGTGCTGCTCACAAACCCACGTTGAAGGATCCTCAACCCGGAGTTTCAGAGAACCTCATCATCTTGGAACTCGAGCTCGAGCGCGATATCTTCAACCCTCTCTATCCTCCGGTCAGCTTCAACCCCCAGTTCGCTTCCCACCCCAGCAAGAGTGAATCTTCCTCTGGATCTGCAGGGTCAGAGACGATAGCCTCAAAGAGCTCTGGCGGTGCTGCTGGGAGCGGCTCGATGTCTGGAAATGGCAGTGGTGGGACAACCAAACAAGGTGGGGTAGCTGCTGGTATCTACGAGTCGACCGTTGGTGATAACTCTGGTCAAACGGTGAGACCTAGTTTACAAGAGTTGAGAAGGGACACTTCCTCCATGTCTTCCTCTATGGGACTTGCTCTCCCTGGCCTGGATGGATTAGACTATTCCCCGTCTCAAGAGCGGCTTGCCGAGAGTACGTCTTCATCTTCGAAGCCCATCAGAGCTCTCGAGAGTAAGTACATCTCCCAGAATTATTCCCTTTTTGCCTTCCACTGATGTTTGGGTCTCCCTCTAGAAATCAGGAGAGCAGCGAAATTCTCGGTCGTTCCTGCATCCTCTCCCTCCGGAAGCAGCGGCCCAGGCGGCGACCGACCTCGAAGAACACGTCCATCCCACAGCAGGAGAGCAGAAGGAAATGGTATGTTTATGTAAAAATAAATCCCTGGAGTCTTTGCCTTCCCGTTGACCTGGCTTCTTCCAAAGGTGTTGGCACGGTCGATGTCTTCGCTGTGTTGTCTCAAGTCAACGCGCAGCTTTCAGCCGCTGAAGACATGGAAAGTTTCCTAAAAATTGCTGTTGGCAACGCAAAGGATCTTACTCAATTCTCGAGGTGTCTTGTGTACCAGGTGAGGATTGATCCCTATCGGCAGCAGACATCGGACTGACGTTATCCCGCTTCACCTAGTTCGATTCTGACTATAACGGACTGGTTGTTTCAGAGCTTGTTGACTGGTAAGACATACCTGTATATTGACTGAGTATCTTACCCATCTCAATAGTTTCCTTTCCCTAGGTCTCAAACGCATGACCTATACAGAGGATTAAATTTCCCAGCTTGTAAAGCTTCTATCCATGCCCGGCGGTCTTTACATTATCCATACTGATGACTCTTTTTGTTCAGCGGACATTCCTGCTCAAGCTAGGGAGCTTTACAAAATCAACAAAGTTCGGTTGCTCTACGATCGAGAACAAACAACGGCACGGTTGATCTTGAGGTCTCAAGAGGATCTGAAGACACCTCTTGATCTCACGCACTCATTTTTGAGAGCAATGAGTCCGTGAGTTGGCTCCCTTTTCACCACTTTCTCATATACCCTAATGTTGTACGAACACTTTTTGCTGTAGGATTCACATCAAATATCTCGGCGTGAGTTGCTTCCCGGGGCCATACCATCCACGTTCTAACAAAATCTTCCTTTATCCTTCAACAGAATATGGGAGTTCGCTCATCAATGTCGATCTCTATAATGGCATTCGGTAAACTGTGGGGTCTCATTGCCTGCCACAGTTACGGGAGAGCTGGAATGAGAGTTTCCTTCCCTGTCAGGCAGATGCTCAAGCTTTTTAGTGATGCTGTTGGTCGAAACATCGAGAGGCTCTCGTATTCTTACCGTCTTCAGACCAGGCAGTTGGTGAGCATGAAATTTTTCCGTTTTGAGTTCGCTCTCTCATTCTTCCTTCGTGTTTAGATTTCAACGCTCCCAAGTGACGGTCACCCTGAAGGCCATATTATTTCAAATCCGCAGGATTTACTTACTCTCTTCGACTGTGACGATGGTGTACTGGTAGGTTTTCACTGTAATAGCGGCCAAGAAGTTGGCCATGTCGTCCCTGTATTGACATTGCAGCTTCCTTTAGGTCATTGGAGATAATGCCAAGATTCTTGGGAGCGCCGAACACGGAGAAGAAATCCTCGCTGTAAGTCTCGTATCCTTCGTGACCGACTTGTTCTCTGATTGCCTTTTGTGTGCTTCCAGATCGCTGAATGGGTTCGTAACAGGAAATACCAAACACTTCTTTCTACTGAAAGCATCGCTTCAGATCTTCCTGAGCTTGAAAACAAAATTCGTCCATTCAATGGAATTATTGCCGGTGTTCTCGTGGTACCTCTCAGTCCAGAGTCAAAGGATGTTGTGTGCTTCCTTCGCAAAGGTCAGGTACAGCAAGTGACATGGGCTGGAAAGCCGTACAAGTCGAAGGATGCTGAAGACAGCGCTCATTTGGAACCGCGTAAATCATTCAAGGTGAGAACCAATTATGCCATTATCTTCCTGGCAAATCTCTTACTAATCTGTTTCATAGGCTTGGTCTGAATCTGTAGCTGGTCGAAGTCGAGTGTGGACAAGCGAACAGCTCGAGACCGGTGTGTTACTACCTGGCTCCTGGGCGGGGTTAAAAGCTGACTATGATTTTACTTTTTTCTTTTCAGCCGGCGTGCTCTCTCTTGTTTACGGAAAGTTTATTGAGGTCTGGAGAGAGAAGGAGAGTGTGGTGCAGCAAAATGAAAGGGCAAGAGCCTTGCTTGACAGCGTCTCTCATGATGGTGAGGCAAACACATGTCTTTCTTAATCTTTCTCACTACCCATTGCTAACTTCAACCCAATAGTCCGCACGCCTCTGAATCAACTTATCAACTACCTTGAGCTGGCACTGGAGAAGAATCTCGAACCTGAAACTCGCGAAAATTTGTCCAAGAGTCACTTTGCATCCAAAAGGTGAGTTTTAGTTATCTAACCTCACCCTGTAGTTACATAGCTTATTCTGAACTCTTTTTGGTAGCTTACTCTTCACCATCAATGACTTACTAGATCTTACTCGGGTGGAGTCTGGTCAAGAAACATCATTCCAGCTACCTTTCAGCATCAGAGGATCTGTCGATGAGACGTTATCGAACTATATAGTGGAAGCCAAACGGAGACGAATAGGGTTCTATGTTAACTTCGATGAAGTCCTTCCAGATTCCTTTGTTGGTGACAGCAGACTTATTTCAACTGTCATCTCTAACTTAGTGGACAACGCCCGTGAGTTCACCTCCCTCTACGCCATTCCCTTATCACCACAACCTGATACTAGATTTACTTTGTTCATTTTCTGCCTAGTTCAACATACGGAGTGCGTTAAATTGACCTCACTCTGACAGATTGAACACGCACGGATCTCACCATTTGTTGTTTTATAGTGATGGCTTTATCTCTGTTGATGTTAAAAGACAAGATTTCCAAAATGACTTGGCCATCTCAGGAGCATCGTCTATGATTCCTCTTCAAATCGAGGTTATGGATACTGGTTCTGGTATCCCGAAGGCAAAGCTTGAAAACATCTTTGCAACACTCGAGTCGGTCGAACGGACTCACGACCATGGAGAACTTCCCGCTGAAGGTTTAGGATTGGGCCTTGCGGTGGTCTCGAGGGTAGTGGAAAGATTGGACGGATCTATGAGGGTTGATTCTGAAGTGGATCACGGAACCAAGTTCACCATTTTCCTTTCTCTGGCCCTTTCTCAGCAACCCATCAGAAAGAACGAGCAGTCAGTTGGTAGCAGTCGCAGTATCGGCTCTTCCTCCAAAAGTGAACTCGAGAACGTTGTTGACGCCCTTAGCTCGTCACACATGTCTTCTGGCCCCTTGCACCAAGACTTTACACCTGCAGTTCCTCACACCTCCATGTCCAACTCAACAGGTGGTAGCTCGCGGAAACTTCCACCTGATAATCGGCCACCGCCAGCACCAACATCGGGTACCTTTGATGTCGCAGACTCTCGACACCCACTTCACGCTGTCAAATTACCGGAGTCGTTTCTTGGAACCAGTCCGACGAAAAGGTCTACCGTCAATATCAGCACAGCAAAACCTCAACACATTACACCTGCCGCTGAAATCAAGACAATATTATCACCACAGTCAACTTCATCCCCATCAGAACCTTTGATAAAGGCACCGTCCCAAGCATCTCCATATCCAGAATCCCAAAGAGGCGCACCCGAGCCAACGTTCCCCATGGGAGCGGACTTGGCTACAGCTCAGAAAGCAGTGAAGACGAAAGCCCGAAAAGCAGATCTAAAGTATCGCGCTGTAGTAGTCGACGACGATGACATCAACAGGCGGATGCTTTCCAAGAGAATCGAGAAGTTTGGGTATGGGTCGACGATAATGAAGAATGGACAGCAGAGTGTTGACTTGGTGAAGGCTGATAGACAGTGGGATGTGATTCTGATGGATCTCAACATGTGAGTTCTGTAAAACTACTTGTATACATCGTCGATCGTACTCACTAATATCACTTCCTCCACGCCAGGCCAATTTTGAATGGATGGGATGCAACTCTCAAGATCCGACGAGCTGAGCTGAAATTTTATAAGTCAGCAGCGTCGACGCCTCTTTCTGAACTTCGAAAATCGACCCAGTTGAACCGTAGAATACCTGTCCTTGCGGTTTCTGCAGCGTGCTACGAGTCGGACAAAGAGAAGATGATCGGCAGCGGATTCGACGGTTGGATCTTGAAGCCCATCGATAACAACCGGCTGCAAGAAATCCTAGCAGGGATCTTTGACCAGACGGTGAGGAAGAACAACACGTATCGTGTCGGTTACGAGTGGGAGCGGGGAGGTTGGTTCTTTGGTGAGTCGCCTTCTAGAACCTCCGTTTTTTTCTTCTTTTTTTTTTTTTGGCGTTTCTGAATCTCTCATTATTTTTCTGCCAGATGAAACGCCTGCGATAACTCCTGCTCTCAGTGAAGGATCTTCGTCTGGGAGCGGCGGCTCCACAGACGGTCTGCATCAGTAAAGACCTCGGCGACAGAACAGCCGTAGTCTAATTTATCTTTTTTGTACATAATTGCTGCAGACAATGGGATTCCTGATATACTTCTATATCTTGAGCTGTGGCTCAAACGAGAGATTGGCTGTGCGCTCCACACCGCAGACACTCACGAATAACGTTACAACAAACTAATTGGTAAGAGATCGTTTGCATACATTGCCTCACTTGATTCTCTCATATCTACTTATATCTGTGCGTTGTGATTGCCATAAAAAAACAAAACGTATTGCGAGCGGTCAGTCCCCACGTAATAATGACAAAGCGAGCGCCACCGGAAACGTGATCGCGCGGCTCGCGACTTCCTGCACTTCATCTTCTTCATCTTCTTCCAACTTCCATCTCTGCAGCTCGCTGTCCTCCACATCAAATCATCAGCACTGAAGCAGAAAATTGTGTCTATCCTTCTGATAATTTCAGGTTGAGATATCAAACGTAAGCTACAACATTTCCGATACTGCGTATAAAACTGATTTCAGCTAGGCTGTTTTTAACAATTCTTTCCGCTGGTGCTCTCCCTTGGTACATAGCTAAACCTACCTCACTGATAAAGCGATTGAGTGGAGAGCTTTTCTCGACCAGTGAGTAAATCCTATGATTGAACTTCAAGGAGAGAGGAAATGAAGACCATTCGATCGATTGACCTCGATGTTCGATGAGGAATTCTGTGTCTGCGCCGATTCCTCCTCTCTTGGTAACTGATCCTACTCATAGTGAGCCTAGCTGACCTATCTTTTCTCTTGTTTCCAGTTTGATTGGATTAACAGCTTCACAAGGTGAGAAGAGTCAAGCTTCCAGTCGATTGGGAACCTTTATTTTGTACATATTGAGTCTATATTGACTGTCGTTGCTTTCATTCTTCCCATTTTGACTATAGCTCTTTCAAAGTTGAACAAATATTGCGACTCTGACAACTCCCCTATCCATCATGGTGGGAAGCTTCAAATGTACGTCCGCTGAGGCCGCCTCATCAAATGACCTGCTGATATTAATATTTCTTACCATTCTGCATCAAAACCCTACATTTTCGAAAAAACCTCACCCCGTAACATATATGTATTCTCTTGACTCCACTCCAGGTCTCCATTGTACCAGTTCCTTCACACGACTACAGAATCTCGATCGTCACATGCGAATTCGTGAGTCGCGACAGCATTCTCCCAAACATGTGTCGTCCTTCTGACACGGTGTTACCCACTCTTCTTTAAGATACGGGAGATAAACCCTACCGTTGCTCGCACTGTCCTCTCAAGTTTTCTAGGGCTGATCTGTTGATGAGACATCGATGGGTGAGTAAAATATTCTCTTTGGCTACATTCTTGCTGAAATATTTCTTCAATCTCCTTGTGGTAGAAACTGCATGCAGAACTTGGAGACGTTGGAGGGAGCGTTGAGATTCCTGGGTTAGGTATCAAGCCTCGAGTAAACAAAGCTAAGAAAACGAAGCGACTGCCATCGGATGACGAGTACGAAGAACAGGAATATTCAAGCAGGCGGAAGGAAGAATCCAATGACTCTCGACCGAAATATAAACGTAGACGGTCCCAGTCTTTGCAGCGCTCACTGAGGCTTTCACAACCTCAGCAACGACAAGCTGCACTTTCCCCTCAATTCTCAAAATCTTCCCCAGCATCCAGTGACTCCTCTGTTGCTGTTAATACCGCTCAAAGTTCGAAACCAGATCCTCTGTATACTGATTCCAGTAAAAGAATTGCTCCGTCAAAAGGGATTTTTGGTTTCCAGGTTCAGGCTGCGGATGATGCTACCGTGAGTTATTAGGTTGGTTCCCCACACCGCATATTTCCTCCTGACGGCCATTGCTTTCTGAAAAACTTTAAAAACCTAGAATGGGGATGAATATGAATCCAGCTCTTCACTCGATGTCAATACCTCACAGTGGCTAAGTGGTGTCTACTCCTCCAACAATTATAGCACCACGAGCGATGGAGCCCTCTTTTCACCAGTCTCGCCATCATCTTATAATTTTATCGATGCTTACGATGAGGAAGTGAGCAACATCCAGTCATTCCAACAGTCTGGTATTGCGTCGGCATTTCCCGCCGACTTACTCGATACCGATCCTCAATCAATTCTCACCAACGTGTACCTCAACAGTATCTTCCAACCCCAACTCGTGACATCTTCTCCACAGTCATCTCTCCCTCTCCATCATCCCACCTCTCTACAACAATGTTCCAGCTCAGAACCTTCTCTTCCACCAAATGACAGTTTTTTGCCCCTCGTAACAGCGCCGTTTGGCCCCTTTACCGTCTCGTCTCTAGGTCTCACTCTCGCTCCACTTCAGACACCTGAAATGGCTGTAGCTGATAACAAAGTCGAGTTCAAGAATCAGGTCGACAAGCGCGTGATCGGCGACTTGAAGATTCCGGCGTTCAGGAAGAGGTTCGCGGCTGCCCACTAAACAACCACCAGGACTTTTTGATTTGTACTAAAACAAAATGTATTATTGATAGCATCTGTCCATTTTGTACGTCTAAATCTTACGCAGGTACCATATACTACAAGTTGGCACAACATTTGTTATGCACAACATTTGTTATGCACAACGAGCAGTCAATTAATAGGAGGTAGCGTTACCGCTTAGCAAACAGCGTGGTTTTTTTCCTTCCTGTATATACTCAAGAAGGAAACCTGCCACTGTTATTTAAGCTGTTAGGTTCAACGAGAATAAGAACTGGTGCGTTTTGAGACCTACACAAAGAACCCTTAACCGATCACATCAACCCTCATTCCTGGTCACACACAAGCTCGTCCCATCTTCACTACCGATGAACAAAGATCATGCTATCCTTTTTAATACACTATCTTAAGTCAAGTTCAATCGCTCGAACGACATCAACAATAACGCCCCCTTCCCCCCAACCTAGATTTCGCCTTTTCCGGTCAGTGGCGTTGTATTTTATCCTCACGGGCGCGAAAACATTCCTATAGACTACCAGTGACAGCTTCTAGATCTCGGCTTGAAGATCATATCTGCCTTTAGTGGTAAAGTTCTATCGGTTTTGGTTTTGGTAAAATACACTTGTGCGCCACGGACCCTCCACCAGGTTTGTTTTCTCCAGCCCTTGTTCACTTAACACCGCAAGGACGCCTCTGCTTCTCTGATCCAAGTTTCCACTAGCAGCAAAGTGAGATTTACCACCAACACCAACTTGACTAGTTCTTGACTAAAGAGGGGGCCATTCAGCTCAACTTCTTGTCATGCACGCTCACACGAAACCGAAGTCCTCTGACGGCTCGTGGGAGGATGAGGACAGCAAGCAGCAGATACCTCACTCCCGACGAGGGAGTTCACACGAAGAGATCATGAAGTACATTCTCAGCCCTGATGTGAGTAAAGACCCGAATGAGAGTGCTTCTGATACAGCTCGTTCGTTGACCCTCAATACTTCTGCATGCGGTTTCAGATGATCGAGGTCGAGCAAGCAGCTAGATCTCACGGGATTGACGCTGCGTTCGAAGCCAAAGGTCAGTTCTATCTCTTATATCTTACTTAGGACTGTTCTGTGCACTGACATCGACCCTCAACATGTCACCCCGTCCGCATAATTCTGCCCATCCTTTTAACTCCCGTCAAATCAAAATCCCATCAACAGTACGACTAATCAACGTTGCTTATTCAGAGATTGGCATGGGAAGATATCAGTAAGTATTCTCACTCTTCATCCATGCCACCCGTAATACAATTCTTTCGTCTGCGCTCGAAGTCTCTCGGATGTTTCAGATTCCTATTTCTCGCCTCGGACCCATATTGACACTATGGCTTCTTTTTGGGTACTCTCAACCAGGTGGGAAGTGTTTACAGTTGCGGCTTTTGGATGGTTTGGCGACAATTTCTTCCTCAAAACGATATCTCTCCTCCTGCCCTTCATCCAGATGCAGTTCAACCCCACGCAGGTGGCGGAGACCACTCTCTACATCTATGTGGGCCTTATCATCGGTGCTCTCTTCTGGGGCCTATCAGCAGACTTCATCGGCAGGAAGTTCGCCTGGAACGCGACCCTCCTCATCGGATCTATCTTCGTGTTCGCGACCGGCGCGTCAACGTCCTGGCCGATGTGGTTGGGCTTCTGCACAGTCGTCGGATGGGGTTGTGGTGGAAACTACACGGTGGATGGCCCGTTACTGTTGGAGTTCCTGCCTGCAAACAGACAGTGGTTGGTGACATTGCTGAGCTTCGCATGGCCGGTTGGTCAAGTGTTGGCTTGCCTCATCGTTTGGCCGTTCAGGACGAATCACGGTAAGCTAAGCGTGTACCAAACTGCTTACAAGTTTGTTCTCACTTAAAAGTCGCTTTTTCTCTCACAGCATGTACCAGGATTATCGACCCACGAACTGGTCTTGCGACCTGCGCCCCTGGTACGCTTGACCGCAACACAGGTTGGAGGTACTCACTATACAGTGAGTTGAGATCCGCCTTTCTAATGACACAGATAGATGCTAAATGAGGCTCTGCTTCTTTAGCTGTGGGTGCAATATTTATGGTCATGTGGATCATTCGAGTGTTCGCTTTGCCAGTTGATGAGTCGGTGAGTTCCATTCGTCGACTTGAGAAATTTCCTCCTCTCTTCGCCTTTCCCAACCCAACCTCTTGTGTTGTGATTTTCTACAGCCGAAATTCTTGGCATCACAAGGAAGAGATGAGGAAGCCATGCTTGTTTTAGATAAAGTGAGTACCTCATCAATATCGGCGATGTGTTTTCTCCTTTCCTCACGACTCTATTTTCGAATTCAACAGATCGCAAAAAAGAACGGTCAAACACACTCTTTCACAGTAGAACACATGAAAGCCATCACCTTGAAGTTTGGCCAGACGCCAGTCCCCATGAAGAAACGGTCCCCTCTGGATAAGATTCAGGATGCTTGGAAAGATGCAAGTTTCAAACACGTCAGGGCACTGTTCGCGACCAAAACCATTGCGTTCAACAGTGGATTGCTGATGTTGATCTACGGTGTGAGTCTGCAGGGTTCTTGTTTGTTTCTGACATTCGCTGTTTCTGACATGTAATATTGTGGACTTTAGGTTCTCGGAATTGCCTACCCACTTTACTCCGCCTTTCTACCACTATATCTCGCTGATATTCCCAGCATGACACTCTCCGAAACATATTCCAACTATGCACTTCAGGCCTTCTGCGGTTTCCCAGCGTCCTTTGTCGCGGCTGCGTTGGTGGAAACCAAGTTCCACCGAGAAAGCAGGTGGAGAGTCCTCGGTGGTAGAAGAGGCACCTTGGCTGCATCGACGCTACTGAGTGGAGTATTCTTGTTCCTTTTCACGACAGCGGAGAGTAATGCTGCTGTTGTAGGTTACAATTGTGCGATTTCGTTCATGACAAACTTGATGGTGAGTGATATTATTATTCTTATGTCACATCTTCCTGGTTGCTCATCTGAACTTCTCTCTGTTTCAGTATGGCTGCTTGTGGGGATACGGAGTCGAAATATTTAACACGCCGTCTCGTGGGTCGGGTGATGCTCTTGCTCAGGCGTCCTCAAGAGTGTTCGGGCTCGCTGCACCGCTTATAAAAGTGAGTACGCGGACGGAGGATTGAGCAGAAGATCTCAGTTCCTCATCTAAAATATAACTTTGCATTCCGTGCTCCAAAGATGTATGGTCCTCAAACACACAAATCGCCCGTCATCGTTTCTGCGTCCCTGGTGAGTGCTTCCTCTTCGGCCCTCCCACTAAACGCTCATACTCATGTCTTTCTATTTTCATGCCAACCACCAGTTCTTAGTAGCAGGCGCTCTTGCATTTTTCTTGCCCCTGGAGTCAGCGGGTGAATCAGCGTTATAGAAGAATGTTCTCTGTACAACTTGAGGCATGACTATTGTTGATCTGTTGCGTTCGAGTCTCTTTGGTTGTTATTTATTCTGTTTGCTTGTATATCTGCGTTATGTTGTCCACTATTTCTCAGAGACATTAGAAGTTCCAGAAAGAAATTCACCGGTCATGACCTGGAGCAAGCAGTTGTGGGAGAGAATAATCTTCCTCACCAAATATACAGGGCACTCAGTATATATTCCACTCTGTTGACCCAGTGGACTGCTTCTCGTTTGGAGTGTTATTCTCCTCCATTTAAAAAAACGGGCGCGTCCTATTTTATCGCATTGAATCACGTCCCAAGCTCTCTTCAAAAGGACGTATACCCCTTATTCGACTTGACAGACTCTCTGGAAGTCAAATTACAGCAATTCAAATTCAGCTAGACACTGTGGAGTTTTGTTTGGGCAAGCGCCCCACGTCTCGTTCTGAAGTTGCTCCAAACCACTGGCGCCTCAAATACAACCGTTCGTCGTACGTTTTCTCCCTGTTGGCCACCTTCTGTTAGCATATCCTACGCCTTGGAACTGTTTACTTAAACCCTCTCGAATTTTCACCCGTCGTTTAACCCTCTTCGTCCTGGCCATTTCCTCTGTGTTCTGTCCGACTGTCCGTTCTCCTTCCTCCTTGCCCTTGCCCACCCATTGTCGACCGGTCACTGCCATATTATCGATCTACTCTATCCATAGAATCAGGCTGGTGAGCAGCCCGGAAAACAACTGATCCTCAACAGAACACGAGCAAAACGGAGGAAGAGGCTGGTCCTTTCGATTCTCGGAAAAGGAAAAAAGTCTCTCCATCGAATTGGCCCATCTTTCATTCTATCTGGACCTCTTCAAGTCCTTCTGCTAGTGAGAAACAACTATAGTAGTTGTGAATGGCTTCGTCTTCCACCTCGTCCCTCGACTCCGTGTCGACGAGGGACAAGCTCCTGCTGGCCCAAGCGTAGGTTCCCGGTTCTATCTCCCTCACCCTGCCGCTGTCCTCCTAACGTCGTCTTCATCGCTTCTGTGAATGGGAATGGGTGGATACAGCGTCTACGCTCATGGCCTACAGGATGTCGCTCCTGTGGTCAAAGTCATGAACTCCCACCCTCTAGCTGCACAGGGACAGGCAAAGGACAAATGGGATGCTGAGGTACGTTCTTACCACTTCTCGATATTAAATATCACACGTCACGGGACCCTATTGTTACAATTGGGAGTGTGTAACTGACTTTAGCTGCTCCTTCTGCTCCTTTCTCGTGCGTTTGCAGTCTGTTAAAAACATCTACAACTCAATGATTGCCCTTATTCCGACCATCAACGTGGCTGATGAATCACTTAGAGAACCAAAGAGTGAGTGCACTGTCTTTTTGTTGCGCCTGCAATGCGTCTCACGTTCTGAGCCGACCGTTCATTCCTTCGCAGACATGAAGAACTTCAAACTCGCGCAAGCACTGTACAAGCAGAGACGGATCGAGCTGGCGAATGAGATCCTCCTCGAAGAGACAAGATTCAAGTCCGTCCGCTCCTCCTCTCCTCGCGTCCTCCTACTGAACCCCTTCCTACTTCTTAGATCTATCACCAACGAGCTTACCCTGTTGAAAACGCTGCCCTCTTCCTCGCCATTGCTAACCTCGACATTCCAGTCATATTTGACGATCAACCCACAGACGGGCCAGGTCGATTTAAAAGGGATTCCCTCTGACCTCATTACGCTGCTGATGGCCAACTTCTTGACGCAGTATGGACCCCAGGCAGGCGTTGGGGGAGGCCAGGTCAGAGGGGATGGTAACAGAGGTGGAACAGGACAGAACGGTGGTGTGGGAGCAAAGGGGAAAGGTCGAGAGGCGAGTCTTTGCGTCCTGCTTGGAAAGCGTTGAGCGAGAGACTAATTTCCTGCCCCCCCTTTTTTTTTTCGCGCCGTCAGCAGATGTCGATGAACCCGAACTCGCCATTCAATAGACAGCAGCTCCACTCCTCTCAACCGCAACAACTTCACCAGCAACAACAACAAGCCGGGAGGCCTCCCCAACAGCAGCACCAACAACAGCCGTCGAAGAACGCATCCGCAGTGAACATAGCCCGTCCTGGCCCTCCACAGGCCAGCACTTCGTCCGGCTCTCAGCAACAACATTCTTTAAAGTCATCGACGTCTAAGAAGCCTACACCGACAACAAAAACGACAGCAGCAGCAGCCGAATCGGACGACTCGCTCTCGTCTGATGATGACGACGCTCTAGGCGAGTCTGACTCCGACGATTCTTCTGAAGAGGACGATGGGGAAGATCAAGAGGCATATATCCCACGTGCGACGAAGCTGGCTGCCTCCAAATCTGCAGCAGCGACGGGGTCAAAGAGCAAGTCAGACGTCGAGGTAAAGGAGGAGCAAACTGACGCTATGCTGGACGGCGATGCTGATGCGGACGGTGAGGCGGAGGAGGAGGATGTCGAGATGGAAGAGGCGGAGAAGGTACCTGCGACGAGGTCCGCCAGACTCGCAAAGAGGAGGAAGAGCGACGCCGCTTCTTCGTCTGCAGCGGGGGACGACGAGGTACAGACTGGTAATGAACGAGCCACCAGACGATCTAGGAAGGACGTTACAACTTCACCGCCACCTCCTCCACCTCCAGCAACGGTAGAAGGCGAGGTTGTAACCCGCTCCTCCAAGTCTGTCCTCAGCACCCGGGCAGTGACCCCCTCCACAACCATGGGAGAATACCACACCCTCTACCCTCTCTCTCCCTACACTGGCCCCCTCCCAACCAACACGTGGCAGTCTAAGGACTCGAAGACGAGACGGGCACACAAGGAAGCTCGCGCGCGTGAGGCCATCGCTCGTCGTGAACGGCTCGAGGAGCTCATCACACTTGCGCAGGAGGAACCAGATGATGTCGAGGTGAAAAAGGAGACGGAGTACTGGATGGAGGAGATTGCGCGTGTGGAACGCAGCGAGAGGGGCGGGTCGATGGTCTCTGACGTGAGTACTGTTGGAGGAGGCAGGAGGAGGAGAAGTATGTCTCTCGCAAGCAACAAGAGTCACGGCACCACACTGGGAGAGGATGCATCGAGGGCGGGAAGCCACCAGCCGCCGTCAAGCAGCAGTAAACCTGGGAAGAGGCGCAAGAGGTCTGTCACGCCGCAGGGCGATGGCGCAATGGACATCGAAGAAGAAGATAAGCCAAGGATCAAGAAGGAGGCTGTTGGGGAAGACGATGGGGTGGTTCCCTCCACACAAGAAGAAGAGTCTGATCCTGGAGCAGACGAAGAAGCGGAACCTGAAACCAGTACTACTCGATCCTCGAAATATAAATCCGCACCAGCGACAAAGTCAACAAGAGGAAGGAAGAAGCAGTCCATCGCAGCAGCTCTGAAAGAATCTGTCGAGCCGGAAGAAGATACTGAAGGTGACGATGACGGGGAAGGTAGTGAGGCGCCCAAGCTTTCTAAGGAGGAGCAGAATCAGGTTGACGCGGCGAACGCGGACGAGGAGAGGAAGAGAAAGAAGCGTGACAGGGAAAAAGTCAGGAGAGAGAATATCAAGGCGCAGCAGTTGCAGCAACAGCAGGAGGCTGCTGCTGGTGGTGGTGCGTCTGAGGAGAGGGATACTAGAAGGAGAGGGGCTGCAGCAGCAGCCGCTGCAGCTAATGCTGAATGTGAGTTGCCCTCCACTTCTTCTATTGATATTTATTGTCTGACTTAGCCACTTTTGCTATATCTGTAGCTCAACTGTCCAAACGTAAAGCTGATCAGTCGATTACTGAAGCTGCGTCTAGCCCCGTCGACTCTGACCGCGCGTCCAAGAAAGCAAGGACCGACACTTCCCCACCCACATCCACTGCACCCTTACCCGCTGTAGCTGCACCCAGTAGTACCGCAGCCTCAACCCCTGGTCCCTCAGGCTCTTCGCAGCCAGTCAATAAGCAGTTCCAGAAATCTATTCTGTTACTCGTCGAGACCATCTCGCAGCATCGTAACGCAGCGCTCTTCCTGCAGCCGATTAGGTCAACTGAAGCACCTAAATATGGAACCGTGATTAAACGGCCGATGGATCTGAAGAAGATTGCAAGGAGGGTCAGGGAGGGCGAGATTAGGGACGTGGATGAGTTTGAGAGGGATGTGACGCTGATGTTTTGTAATGCGATCATGTTTAACGGTGAAAAAAGTAGCGTCGCTGAGATGACGATGGAGGTGAGTGAACAATATCCTTTCTCTTACTTCTTATTGTTTCTCGCGTGTGTGCTTGGGCTCTCACTGAGAGTGGTTTGTTCTATTTCGCGCTTTACAGATGATGGCCTCTGCCAAAGTCAACATCCAGGAGTTCAGAGATTTACAAGTTCGAATGACGAACTAAAATCAATAAATCTGAATTGGTCCTCTTATCACCAAACTCCTCTGGAGACGTTTCCACCCTTGAGTTCATCTTCTCGCTTTCAATCTTCTTTGAGTGTGGAGATTCCCGTCACACACACCTTTTCGATTCACTTTCGTATGTTTCCTTTGTTTTCTGAATGAATTGTGTACACGCATTTCGATGCAAGAAATGACACAAGTCCAATACGTCAACACCCGCCAGCAAGGCACCTGTCACATGTCTCTTTCGTACGCCCAAGCCCTGAACGCACCCGGTACTTTGATCTCCGCACCCGTAATCCTACTGACCTCCTTGCCCTGTAATGTGCGCGTCCACATTCGCAGTTAAAGATAAGCCGCTGCTGTCGGTGAGGTCGGAAGAGACAGGGGCGTACCTCTGCATCGAGCTTAACAATCGTCGGCACCCCTTTGATGGACGTTGGTAGAGCCC
This sequence comes from Krasilnikovozyma curviuscula, assembly GCA_014825775.1. Lineage (NCBI taxonomy): Eukaryota > Fungi > Basidiomycota > Tremellomycetes > Cystofilobasidiales > Mrakiaceae > Krasilnikovozyma > Krasilnikovozyma curviuscula. The sequence goes on along the minus strand of MVAQ01000108.1, from coordinate 42,711 downwards.
TCAGTGGGTGCGAAGGATCTTTCCAAGTAGGTTTATCGCCCACGTAGTTAATATATGCTTCTAGATTTCCATACGCCCGTTTGAACTATCAGCGCTTGCGACTTTCCGCCAACAATATGAACAGAGTGATACTCACCTGGTGCTCCTTCGCTAGTCAAGACATCCTCGACTACTTCCTTGATGACTCTTCAGTGCGGGCACCACATCTCTCCTGTGTCCTCGTCGACGGAGGAGTAGTATAGGACATCGGTCGTTGCAGGTGATATGGAGGGTACGAAGGGCATATCTTCTGTCGTTGTATCTTCTGACAACTAGTTCGGGCTGTGTGGGAAGGGAAAAGGACACAGAGTGAAAGGTAGTTGGGACGAAGGAAGGACGAGTGTCGTGCGCCCAAGTCCGGTTTCGTAGCACGCCATTACTGGCCAGCCATGTGGGGTCGCTCGTCGAAAGAAGCGTCAAGCTACAAGCGAAACACAGTGATGAGACAAGATTGGAAGATAATTTTTTTTGACTAATCAACGCGTGGTGGCCATTAAGGAACATAAAGTGAGGAACTTCAGACTGACGCGCGCGAATGACTTTCAGCTGTTCCTTGCAGTCAGATCAGATGCACCCATTAATGATCGAATATACCAGATCAGAAGAACACCCAATATCCCAGCCATCATACCCCAGCTGCACAGCCTCACAGCCACATCATCCTGTTCCTCCTTTTAACCGCGTGCTTCTTCTTCACCTTCTGCGCAAGCAGTGCCGAGAAGACGCGCCACCTAACGAACGTTGAATGCTCTATAATCCCGAAAGAAGGGGATGATGAGATGTGATTCCCACTTGAAAACAGGAACACCAACCGACCGGCAGGAAGTGGGCTTGCGTTCGTCACTTCCTAGAAAGCAGCGTTCTGAATGAAGCAGAATCTCACTTGAGTTGAGATCCAATTCAATGATGATGAAAGTCCCAAAGTGAGGCCCGCATCACCTTGCCTTTGTTGGCGAATGAGAGCCGGTTGAGGAGTAACTACATAGATACATCCCGGTGTTGTAGTGTCACCTCTTCCAGTGGCTCAATCGTCAGCACTCACGATTTTCTGTGCCATCGCAGCGCCTCACGCCGCAAGTTCGTTTTTACCATCACCCTCGTCGTCTCATCCACTCTTTTCGTTTTCCGTGCTACCTTCACTTGCAGCAATTATCATGGATCGCCCCACAAAACAAGTCCGCTTCACTACTTCCCGTACCCAGAAACCTCCCAAGCTTTCTATCTTCAAGAGCAAAAAACGAACTCTCACCAAGCCGCGTAGAAGCCTCGAGGCTGAGATGGACCCTCCTACCCCAGATTCCGTCTCCTCTTCTTTCAACTCCTGTCTTACTTCTAATTCAGGTGGCCCGAATAAAACCAAGAGCATCTTGAAGAAGAGTGGATCGAAGCAAGGTAGAGAGTTCGCAGCGAGTGAGTGAGTTTCGCAAGTCTTACGCCAAAAGTCCTCGATGGACCACCTCTCCCCTCCATATTCTTTCAGAAGCCTTTTACGGTAATGAATACTTTAAGTCACATGGTAACGGTGTTCCAGTTGGTGAGTTTCTGCTCTCTTTCCTTTAGTCCAAAGTGCTCACTGATAGGGTTACATATCCTCATATTCTAGTCGTCCCAGCCTCCGCAGAACCGGCTGTTCATTCTTGGAAAGTTGAGAATTCTGAAAGAACTTCAAATAATTTCTCTGACTATTACAGTAGAGGTGGGATTCTTATTTCTCGTTCTTCTCAACCTAACGCTTCGCGGCAGACCAATCATTCTTGTTTGCCCATATTCACCAGATGAGCTTCTCATTATCATCGACAACCAGCAGAAGGTGATCAACGCTTTAATATCTAATGATTTTAGTAGACGTATAAGAGTTGAAGTTGAAGGTGGGTGCTTTTCTTAGCCTCTCTGCTCAAGCGAGATCTCAAACTGACAGATGTTACCACTTTCCACAGCGCTTGTTGATCTTTCCTCGGGTACATGCATTTCCCAAAAAATTTCGTCTGAAGACTAGTAAACTATGAGTAATACTAAATAGCCACTTGACTGTTAGAATCGTCGCGCCCCTTTGACCCCAACGAGAATTGCCTCGGAAGATTTGACACAGACGGTGTCGACGTCTTCAAGAAAGAGGTCAAATGCCGGACTCGAGCATGTGGGTTTTACTTTCATTTTTCAGTGCATCCTCCTTTTTTTGACCTTTTCGCAGTGTTTCCAGCTATCACACCTCTGCTCTGAAGCCCGAGTGCTCTCTGTCTCCATCAGGGAGATGATTCTCCAATGAGACTGCATCACAACATCGTTTCCATCATATATCAATTATTGTCTGTTCTCATACAGCAAGGTTTCACTCATTGTAATTCTTCACAATACCCTCTTCATCCATCACTGTCAGACTCAGACCTCACTCATTTGCTTACACCTCACAATTTCCAGACATTGTACCTCCCATCTCACCGAATTCGACCTTATTAGCGCTTCTATAGAACACTCTCTGTAACTATCTTCCATAACGCACACTTATAGATAGACACTCATTCACATTGTTGTCTATTCACTACGACACCTCGCTCATTTGGGCTTGCCCCCTTATTCGTGCTGAAACAATATTCACTCAAACTCGGTGTAAGTAACTTAAAACAATGCTAAAATGATAAGAATTCACAATGAACACAGAGAGAAGGAGAATGAGGGTGTTGGTATGGGATAGAAAGAGACAGAGTGACAGACGGAAAACGAAAGATACCACTTTGATTAGGAAAAAAAAAAAAAAACTAAACGACCTGCTTGACTTATATATCAAACCGTGATGAAATGAGCAAACACTACAAGGAGCATGGGAATGGCCAAAGCACCACCTAGTGTGTTACTCGTTGCGCTGAAAGTCCATTAGCATTGTCAGTGAACTTCGCCAGCGGTAGCCAACATTTGTCCTCCGTTACTTACGCGGATGATTTGGTAGAGGAAGCGGCAGCGGCAGCGCTAGAGGTTGCAGTAGAAGCACAAGCTGGCTGGTAGAGCCCTCCACAAGCAGTCGCTGCGGTTGAGGCTGAAGCAGAAGCTGTATCCAAAATCCATAAGCATTTAGATTCACAAAAAGGTTCAAGGTTATGTTGAATGCCTGTTGAAGAGGAAACTCACCAGCGTTGGACGAGGAACGGGTTGAGCTTGCGGCAGTACCACTTGAAGAAGATGGCACGTTGCCTTGAGCAGCAGCAACGAGAGAGTTGAGGTTACCGTTAATGGTACCAACCATTCCGGCTTTGCAGTGTCCTGTGAGAAGTGATGAGAAGAACCCATTAGTTAGTGAAGTGCGGAAAGCAACACAACTAATGGCGCGAAGCTGAGAAGCTGACCTGGCTGAGCACAATAGAAATAGATGGGATCTGAGAAAAGCACATGAGAAATTGTGTAGAGAATTTTGTTGGGAGAAAGAGCCTTACTGGTATCATTGACAGTGATCGAAAAACTGGCAGGTTCTGTCGAGGCAAAACAAGTACAATCTCAAAACTTGAGACATGGTCAGCCGAGATATTGAAAATGATTGAATTTACCAAAGAGAGAATCAAATCCAGAGGTGGAAGATGAAGCAGATGAGAGTGTGCAAGGGGTAGCCAAGGTACTGAAGTGGGTAAAAGGTAAGCCTTGTCATCGACCGAGGTTGCAAGACATGGCGGAAAGACGTTTAACGCGCCTTTGAGTAACCTGAAAAGAATTGAGGGGTATAACGAACAGAATAATTAGATAGAGAAGGCTAATGAATAGCTCTCAGAAACCTACAGAGTGGTTTCCTTGGAACTGAAGAAGGAAAGAGATGCCTATCAGCACAAAGCAGAATCCGATCGCTCGCGAGAAACAAGACAGCGCAACATACACTGAAGGAAACGATGTCTCCAGCTGCCGCAGTAATGTTATTTGGAGAATAGGCTAGAATGAATGAGAAGCAATCAGATGAAAATAGAGAGCGGAGATGGAGAGGGAGCTTACTGAGACCGGGCCCAACAACAACGGTCAGCGTCGCAGCCCTGACTGAGCTAACGGCAGCCAAGCAAATATAGATGATGTAGAGTTGGAACTTCATGTTAGCTTAATGTTGAACAAAAAAAGATTTGGCAATGGGGCAGATTGAGGTAAGGGGAGTGATGAATCTCCCTTGATTTGATGTTTACACCTTATAAGTTCCAGGCGGAACAAGCACAGCATTTCCTGATATCATACATTGGGGCAAAAAGTACCAAACCTCCACCTGTGGTATTAGAAAGCAATCTGCAAAAGGAACGGCGTTTGATGATGTGCAGGAAGGTTGACGGTGGGAGGGGCGTGACTAGGTGTTTCAACCGGTCTTTTCGGTGATTTGAGGGCTTCAAAGTTATCGTACGATGTTTATTTTTTCCCTGTCCCAAGACAATCACACGGAGAGTTTTTCGTTGGCGCTGCTACCAAACAGCGAGTTCGAAGGCGTCGCGGCGCTCTCTGATGGTACTCAAAAAAAATATTTATCAATAAGCAAATAAAATCACACAAAGATGGGAACAGCACATCCTAAGATGAAAAAGACGATAAAGGAAGCTGGGTTTCAATGGATCGAGTATGGACAATAAAAACGGCATTTTGCCCTGACTACAATGCTTGAAGAGTCACATTAAAACAAAAAATCAAAAACAAAAAATCTAGTACCTGCTTGGCGAATTGACTCGTTGTACAGGACCATCATCTGGAGAAATATTCTCTCTCTCCTGTCTAAATTGTTTCTTCAAGAAGAAGAGACCCCCAGCGTAAAGAACAACAAAACCCTAGCAGACTCAAAAGAGATGTAAACAAACGCTTTGCCACACACCGGTGTAAAATCCGTTAGACTTACGATGACAAGAACGAGCCAGACAATTTTTACAGCAAGAGGAACATTGGAACGCCCAGACCAGGTGTTCCACTGATCAGAACCACTGGCTGTTTGGTAGTAGCCAAGACCCATCACCGCCATGCCGAGGAAAGGATGAAAGTAGTTGACGAAAGGACGTCTGGTTGATGGAGGCGCAGACGCTCGAACAGTCGTCTTGTTCTGTCGCCTCCAGTGGATGTACGAACCAAATATGATCTGAAGGAAGAAGAGGATGAGGAGCGCTAGGCCGGATGCCTGCAATCGACCGCGCACCAAGACTGTCAGAGACTTTACTACTGAAGGCGTGAAAGATCTTCGAGTTGCTACGCACAGGATGTCCCATCTCGAAATGGTCTCTTTTACTGTTCTTTACAGCTATACATCCAAAGATGAATGTAACAATGACCATTGGGAGGACGAGGAAAGTAGGGATCATCCAGTGGAACTTGATCCAACTTCCTGTGATTGCTCTACCCAGCCTGGCGATAAGAACTGCGAGCGGGAGAAATAAAGCCATCGTGAGACCACCAAATATAGCATGTACCAAGATGATTTTCTGATTGTGAGTATAGGGGCCATTTATAGAGTCGTTCTCGTTGTCGCCTCCTGCCTCTCCCGTGTCCTGCTGCTTCGGCGGTGAAGTCGACGAGCCAGAGGCAAGTGGAGCGGACATGTCTAGTACCATAGTTCCTGAGCTCGATACATCATGTTGCTGGATATCAGAACTAATAGAGGAAGAACCAGGGTTCTTAGGGCTCTGTGAAAAGGAAGATGTGGGGAAGATGGAGATATGATGGAGATATGATGGGAGAACACAGTTAGAGAGGTGCTAATTTTATTCATGATACGAGGAAGTGAACGTGGCTTACTGTAGCCCAAATGATGTTCTGCATTTGTCCTCCAGAGTCGAGGGGTGAGCCGTTCGGTATGGTGAAGCTGAAGTTGGCAGTGGAAGACTGAGAAGAGAGTTCAAGAGCGTCGATCAGCTGAGTTTCTCTCAGAAATATGAATATGACGATAAAAAAAAAAAACAGGGAACCCTTACTCCAGATGAGCCAGAGTTTAGTAAGGTGGCTTTGACTGGTGGATTGCTCACGACCTGTGGTTCGACTTCGGCAGTAGCCATTCGCTGAGAGACTGTGACGGATTGATCAGAGTTTTTCCACATAATGACCATTGGTGCTGGGAACGAGACGACAAGAAACGAAAAACGATTAGAAAGAGAAACATCGCGCCTTTTGAGATGAGAAAAGAACCCCTTACAGTGAGCCATTGTGCTGCCGAAGCCGGTTGCAATCCATCCGGTGATATCAGTCCCATCTTTGTTCGAGAGCGTGTCTACAAGGAACAGGAAATAAGACTAAACATGATTTGACATGGTTTGAACCTATGAACTACTGTATGTTTCTTACAGATGGTTTCATTATTGCCTCGAACACCAGAAACACAGATCTTGGCACTGTTGAACATGAGACCGGACGCGTTCGTGAGATGCGGTTTCCACTAGGAAGGAATTCAGAAGAGAGAAGAAATTATTACATACCTGCAGACAGTCCCACCAGTTTGCTGAGCAGCGGCAGTGCCCACGAGAATGAGCAGTCCCACAGTGAGCGTTGTTAGAGACAGGGTGTTTAGTCTGAGCATCTCACACGCTTCGAAGAATAGAACTACAGAGTGATGTTGGTAAAGATAACTTATAGATGTGGATTGAAGGTGTTGTGGTGATGGGGGAAAGTTGGAGTTTGGGTGTCGTAAAACACAACAGGGACGCTCGAAAGCTGTGCTGCTAACTGAAATAGGGTGTGGATGGGTTAGCCCGAGTCAGGCACTCCGCTGGTTTATCCGACATGGCCGTTGAGGCCAGTGTGACCTCGGCTTGGTGCGTCGACAGCGTGCGAGGGTGCAATCGCCCAGCGTAAGACACTGGGTTTGATTTCCTCGTCATATCTCAATTCATTTGATGGCAAGGTTGAGTCTTTGGAAAAGCCGTCCGATGAGAATCTGACTCAGCACTGATGACTTTTGTTACCACTGGGTGCTAACGAGGTAGCGAAACCCTCTCGGCGCTTCACGGCGTCCAAGAACAGGGGGGAGCAGGAGAGGCGAGGTTGTCGACAGGCAGGCGTGTCGCGTGATTGAGCTCTCGTTACCTCCAGCTCGAGCTGTGATGAGACGACGCTGAGAGGATGGGAAAGATGCTGGGGAAAGTTGTCGGCAGTAAATACTTTCAGAAGTTCTCTGTAGCAGCTAAGAAAGAGAATGAGCAGGTTTATCGCGTAGAGGGCAGTAGTCACTTAAGAGATGACCGTTGCCACCGTGGCTGGCTGAGTGCACAAAGCAATCCAGACATTATCGTTCATTGATGTATGGGTAAGAGGTAAACCTCAAGACTTCTCTCAATTTCTTTGGGCATGAAATGCGCTACAAGTCCTTCGAAGAGCAGTCGATGGCTTCTTGAAAGCAGAAAGGCTAACACAGCGTTTCACTTTTCTAAAAAAAAACCCATGCGAGTTTAAATGAACTTCAATGGCCAAATAGAGGTTAGGGAGGCTTTAATGATAATAATAAACTCACGGCTTTGCTCTCGCTGCCGATGAGGACCGTACGTGAGACGCAAGAGACGTCGGGTAACTGAAATCGACCTGCAGTTCGAAGTTAGCCCCAAAGTAATTATCTGTACGATGCATTTCGACCTCAATTTTGATCAAACCAAACATAGGAGATCATTCTATCTGCTCTTCAATGTTTTTACTGATAAAGGAAGAGTCTCTTCTTTGGTCAAGGCGACAGCATACTGTCCTTCCTGATTTCAAGAATGCCTTGCACCATTATCAGTTCCTTGATTAAGCCTTGAAGAATATCTAGAACTGGGAAACATAATAGTTTCTTACCAACATAGTGAAGGCTTGTCACCCTAACCGAAGCCCAAGCACACCGCGCTGCCAATTGTGAGGTCCAACTACTTAAAAAGTTAGATAATAACAGTTAATAAATTAGATTTAAAACACTGTTCCGATCACTTTTGGGTACTTTTTTCCGGCTATTTATTAGTGCATTGGTTTAAGTTAGGGGGAGTTTGTTGTTTACGTTTAAATCGATTCTACATGACAGCACCGTGGGCAAAAAATTCCAAAACCTCCCATCACCAGAGTTCTATTTAACTTGCCGCTACAAACATGACTGAATAATTGAGTTATCGTCATGTAAGAAAAGACGACTCTCTCTGCACCTTCAGCTTCTTTCTTGAGTTTAGATCCACTTATCGTCTTTTCTTTTGAGCTAGACAGTAATATCACATGCAGTTGGATATCCCGTAGCAATCACATCTTCCAATTCGTTGTGTAACATCTTGGTGTATGATGTCTACGATCTCCAATCGCATGCTCTGATAACAAAGACACAGTGAAAGGAAAGTCAGCTTTCTTCGCCGCGAAGATTTAAACTTGAAATAGTACCTCACGTTTGGAACAGTACACTACCGCCTTACACTTCTTACAAAACTTCATACTCTCCCCTTTATTCAAAGCTCCGCATCTACCGTTGGTAGCCAGACCGTACTCACACTGGGTGTAGCTAAGCCACGTCCGATACTCTTTCACCCACGCACTCTTTCCTCCACCGAGATACTCAATCAGATCATTCACCTTCATCAGTATCTCAGATTTCTTCTCTCCGACAGTACGAAGATGAGATCGTAGGTTTGGGTCTTCGGTGACATTGTATTGTGGAAAGTGAGAAGGTGAGCAATAGGTGGCAAGAATATCTAGTTGATCTTGAGCTGCCAATAATAGAGTAGAAGTTTTAAGTGATAAATTTGATGGATATTGTGGTGGTGATGGAGAATGTGAAAGACGAATGATTCTGCAGCCGGGGACAGTGATGGTAAAAGCTGACAGGAAAGAGATTGTATTCAGGAGGGATTGAATGTGGTTCAGGTCCGTACACGTCGGAGGATAATTCTGAAATATGTTGAGGCAAGCCTGATTCAGTTCCAGTCTTTATACGATGACCTGAAGAACCTTATACCGGTACCGGCGCGACACACCAAATCAACCCCCCAATCCACCAACTTCTCTATCGCAATAGCCAACAAACCTTCCGAATTCCGATGACTCCTCAAGAACTTAACGAAGTACTCAGAGTGACACAGATCGTTCATGAGCTCAATGTAAGGGCTTCCAACCTCATTAGAAACAGACCACGCTTCTATGAACTGAGGGAGGTGATGGGCTGCGAAACCAGGAAGTATGGCTTCGAATTGACGAGATTCTTCCTCTGTTTCAGGATGTACCTGTAACGAGAAGAAAGAGAAGAGCTTTATTTTTTTTAGCTGACGGAACGAACAGAGGAGAATCCGTGCAACTTGCATCTTGGAGCGCTTCTCGATACCTTGAATCCAGCTCCTTCAGTACCACGAGATCCTCGTAGTGGTTTTCATGATTCAGGCCTAAGTAATATGTTAGAGAATCGATAGTGACTTTTTGGGTGAGAGAGTCCTAAGTTTGGAGGTTGAAGGTTAGCGTGTCAGCCCTGGCGCATCACATCGGGCACTTGTCGAGCTCACTTCTACATGGGATGAGAGGCAACTTCCCATAGGCACTCTTAGCTGCTATTAAAGCCTCTGTGTCCCGTTATTGCTGCTATGGGCATACGTGGATAGGAGAAAAACAGGGGGTCGCAGCTGAGTTTGAGCTCAGCACCGTGGCGAGCTTCCCGCCGGCACCTGGAGATATTGCAAAATGTACCCACTTGCTGATCATGCAGGCGTTAAAGGACGACACAGATGATATATCAGCAAGGAAAAAGTTCGGCGGGAAGAGAAGGTGTCGTGAGAAAAGATTACATGGTAAATTGAAAAGTTGTTTTGGTACGATGACGGTATGGCGGTGCACGTTGCATCTGACGTGTTAGGTGCTGTTCTATAAGCTGTTTTACGAGAGATGACTTAAAATTTTATCGTGTTGTCGTGCACATTTCACAAGAGGCGCTGCTTGGACTACAGATGAGAAGGAGAGAATCAGAGAAAAGCCATTAAGACAAAAATCCAATTAAAAAAGAAATCACTCATTGTCAAATGTGCAAGTGTTGCAAGACCATTTCCCTTTCGACGTATGTCCATTACTAGCATTGCTTCCAACAGCATTAGAAGGTGCGTCCTTCCAACCCTGCAGCTTCCTCTTGGCCAGTGATTCATTGTAAGCTTTACCATCATCCCCTCTAGACCTTTGTATACCAACCAAATTAGTACTCTTTTGGCCTGACATACCGAGATAATCAGTGATGGAAGTCTTCACGAGATCTTTGATCATCGAGCCTGAGTCCTGTCTGGCTAACGTATTAGACCCCCCAGGAAGAGAATTTGATAGAGATAAATATGAAGCCGATGGAGATGAGGAAGATTCTGCCGCTAATGGTGTCGAGGCCTTGGCAGAGGAGGCAACAAACTGCTCTGAAGTGCCAGATATCTGAGTGTTGTCTGCCTGATTCAATGGGGGTCGAATATGGAGTTTATATTTTGGATTTATTGTTGTTGTTTCAGGTTTGGTATCGTTGATGCTTTCATTAGACCAAGGGTTAACGTCGTGATGACCACCCAGTCGCTGGGGAGGCACCTTGTCCAACTTAGGCTTCTTCTTGTTCCTTCGTCCAACAGGTTTTTCAGAAAGCTTTCTCTTTTCGAAGGAATCTGAAGTGGTACGTTTGGCAGGAAATAATAGTTGGGACTTCTTCAATGACCGTTCTTCTTCGATGTCTGATGAGGGCAAGTGGTTGACAGAAGGTGAAAGCCGCTGGCGTTGGACAGGTGATCTGGGAGTTGATGAAAAGGAAGCTGCGATCGTGAATGGAGCATTGTCTTCGTCAGATAAGATGGTCTACGAGAAGAAAATCAATCAGCACCCCCCACATTAAGGGTGGGGTAGAAGGTAGAACAACAAAGGCTTACAATGTACTTGCTTAGCAACTCCGAATCAGTCCCTTCAACTCCCGATTTCTCTAACATTCCATTAGGTTTTCCTCCAACCAATTCACTTTCTTCATTCCACATCTCATCATAAGTCAGCCCCTTACTAGCCTCCTTTCGCTTCATATTCAAGAGAGCATGAGCATTTCCTTCAAGGTTTTTGTTGACAGCAGCCTCAGTTCTTAAGCGAGTGATTTCCGATTGTCCAGAGTAGAGTACAGTATCGTCGCCTTCCTTCTTAAGGGAGTTCATCAACTCCCTCTTCTGGTTAGTTGTTTCTTCAACTTCCATAAGATCTTCTTCCTCATCAGTACCTTCAGGACTAGATTCCATTGAAATGAAGAGGGAATTTCGTCGTTTGCCGATTGAAGACGATGACTTGGTGTCATCGAGAATAGGTTCGAGATCGGGTTCGTCAGAGATTTCCCAGTCTACCGTTGCAACCTTGTAGGATCTCGATTCCGAGGTTGATAATTTCATGGAGGAAGATTTATTCATTTGGGTTTTAGAGGACGAAACACCTTGGGACACTATATCCAATCGGCAGGAAGATCTGAATTAGCAAAAACGACGACTTGACCGAGCCATTGACTGACCCTCGTCATTTTCTTCCAATACAAACGAAGCAACCTTTTTCCCTTTATCTGATATTGGAAGATCACCTAAATGCGATATATGTTAAATCAACACCGACCGCAGACATGATTGTTTGAGGGAGATGTGAGAGATGTGAGAGATGTGAGAGATGTGAGAGATGTGACATACCTGCGAGATTCTTCTCAGCTTTAGTCTCGATTTTTTGCCTAGCTTCAACAGCATTAAGTCGTTGTTCTCTACCGCGTTCTGACCCCGCTCTTTAAAAAAAAATAAAAAAATTGGAACGGATCAGGTAGGGAGTCATGAGTACGAAACTTACTGTAGCTTGTAAGTTGAGTTAGGATCCACATTGACGCCTTTCTTCTTCATTCTAGATGCGAGTGCCTTGTCATGTTTATCCAGGACTGTGATAAAGGTAAGTAGAGCACTTCTTCAGAACTCTTTTTTTTTACTGCAAAAAGCTCGGCGACGAAAATGTGAAACGCACTAATTCCACCATCCAATCTGTTTCCCTCTCCGACAAAACCAAGAAGGTTATTCTTCCTCACACCAGCCTTGACATTTTTGCTGGTTTGGCGGCCAGTGTGGAGTGATGGTTGACCTGGTTTGTGCGGATTGATGGGGCGACGAGAACGAGGGCCGCGACCACGACGAGGACGACTTTTGGCGATGGCACCACCACACTGTTATGGAAAACAGAAGCATGAAGGCAGAAAAGAGTAAGCAATTCATCAAAATAGTTGCATTGATCTGTTCTGAAAGCCAACTTTGACAAAGCAATAGTAAGTGAATTCAATCACTCACTTCGTCCTCTGGAATGTCCCTATTTGACAGATGATTGACATTAATGGTCTTAGAGTCTAACAACCTGTTGCCTTGTCCATAGAAACCTTCCCCCGTGAACCTTCTTGCCTGAAGCTCCCTAAGTTCGTTTCGGATGAAGATGTTGAACTTCGTGAAAGAGGAGGAGTGATTCATATGTCTTCGATAAAGCAGGTGACAACCAAAAATTAAAAACATTCAAAAAAAAATCAGAATCATGAAGGGGTGATAACAAAACAAACGGTTCGAGCGTACCTGATATGGGCCAACTCGTGGCACATCGCTAAGTACAGGTGTGAACAGGCAAAACATCATTAGATTTTCTGTTAGGATGCTTGCATCAATTGACAACTAAAAACACAAACTTACTGCTAAGAATCCATTCACTCGGTTTGAAGGCGCCGTTTGGAAGCCTAAGGACGAGCTCGACGACCTCACCGCCATTCCAGTTTCTACCGGAGAAGACGGGGTTCCATTCTACTTCTTCGAACGAATTGACAGAAAGGCCAAAGTCCTGACAAATCGCTGAGAAGATGAAGAACCAGTGTCAGTGAGGTCGATGATAGCTGGGATGATATGAAACAGAGACGTCATGGTAGGGAGAAAATTGGAGGTGAGTGCTTACGCTTAAATTGAGCTGCTACAGCTCGCATGATCTCCAGGGCTATCTTTGAAGAAGGGGCGTTCAATCAAAGACAAGAGAGCGAACAAGAGCCGGACAGAATTGCTGCGTCAATTCCCCATTTTCTTAAAATGTTTCTCCCTTCACACCAAAACTCACTTCAGAATCACCATATTGCTCCAAGACACTGATAAAGGTAATATAAGGGTTAGGATTCTCGTATTCGCTGTGATTGAACCTGTTAAGGTGGTGGGAGAGACCAGAAATGCGTGTCGATGTTAGGAACTCCTTTTCTTCCAGCTCAAGCAAGGACAAGAAACGAGAACATACCTCGAATGGAGAGGCATATCTGCTATTCTTTATTTAGTGGTTACTGAAACATGGAAGTTGATTACCCCAGCTCCCTGGATAGCGGTTCGAAATGGGTGTGACAGTAGCCCTCTTGACTACCTACGGTACCAATGCAAAGCGAATTGACCAAGAAGATGAACCAGATAGAACACAGGAAGGTCTGGAAGTATGATGTGCTCTTACTCAAACCAGATCACCTTAGTTGATTCAGAGTCGAGCGGGAGAAAGGAAGACTCGAAGCGGTATTCCGTGGGAGTGTGCCTTTTTTCGGGTTATTTTTTCAGTGTTCTTTTGGACTCATTAATCAATAGAGCAACGTATTGGAGATGACATTCGGTGAAGCTGAAGTTTGGAAGATAATGTGTCAGACAAAATAATAATAGCACAACCTCTCGCACGGTTTTGAGGAACAGTAGAACACTGAGGTGATTTCGAAGAGTAAGTATACAACTGGTCAGACCAACAAACTGTAATTATGACAAGCCCCACTGTAGCATAGAAAGGCAGCTGCAAAGTCAGTGATGTCTTTCTGCTTTTAAGACGATGTGCCAGACTTACCTTTCGTAAAATGTCGCCATTCACATCCACTATCTCCAACACAGCCCTCCCAACACATTCTGAAGCAAATCCAATGTTCCTCGATACGAGAGGTACCCCCATAATTACAACCTTCTCCACACGACTCCAGACCGCGAGCTGGTGCTCAAACAACCTCCACCACTCCTTCTCCTCCTCACTATTCTGATCGATATGCATCGCGTCCTTCTCTTCAGAGATGACAATCGTGACACAGCGCGGCTGGACCGATCTTACGGGCAATGGTAGCCACTTCCCACCCCTTCCACCACCTTTCCTTAGGCTAATAACAAGGTTGCTGATTTCCACGGGACCGTTCATGTATCCGCTGTGTAGGTGGAGTGCAACATGCAGCTCCCAATCGAGAATGCACGCCATGAGGGGAGAAGATAGGATTACGGTCACCTCCGGCGAGTTGACAGTGTAGATCTTGAGAACCGAGAGCGATGTAGCTGCCGCGTTGTGGAAGTGGTGCAGCTGCAACGGCTGCGTTTGAGCTTGGCCATGAAAAGATGGTGGGTTAAGGTTGATATCAAATTTGAGGAGCTCGAGATTCTTGATAGGACGCGGTGTGGAAGCGTGGATAGTCGCAAAGTTGTAGGGCCACCACGACATGTGGTTGACGTCTGGGATCTCGAATATTCGGATCTGCTCGAACCGTTCCCAGAACACCTTCTCGTCTTCATTCTCTGCTCGCATGTGGTGCCATCGTGTTCGGAAGCAGTCGTAGCCCTGGCTCGACCGGATGATGACTTTGGACCACAAAAACTTGACACCAAGACGGTGAAACCGATGGCTGGTGAGAAGGATGGCTACCGATGCCACTGCTGAAGGGACAATAGCAAATGAGAGAATGTTCTTTAGGATCTCGTCTGGTAGGTCAGAGAATGTGATGTCGCAGGAGAAAGGGGCGTAAAGTGAGGAGTTGGCAGACTGGCGGAAATTGAGGAATGGGTGATCGTAAGGTGAAATTCCATGAGATCGAGCTAGTAAATTCAATTGATATCAGAAAGGGTGCCTGGCAGTAGAAGAAGGATCAAATCCAGCCCGTACTATCGTTTTGAAAGAAGGATTGATAAGGTGCGTTGCTGTAGGGGCTGTCATCATGTAAAGGCATTTCAGTGGTTAATAAACGATTGAAAAATAGCTGTCAAAATGACTGACAGCCTCATTTTGATTACAAAGCTCCTCGTGATGTTGTGTAAAAACACCGAGCAATGGAAAATCGGCGAGACCAAGGACTCTTTTAAGCTCCAATTTCTGAGAGCAGCTGCAAGTATACGAAGAAAGAATAGAAAGAATCAAATGAGATGGAGGAGGGGGTGAGAAGGGGACTAGAAAGGGAACGACTGACGTTTGTGAAGTAAAGTAATCCACCGCAGACCTCCTTCCTTCCTTAAAAAAGCCTCTTCACACCAAGACCAACAAACACTCTACGATACACTACAGAGAAGGGACAGGATACTAAAGCGACAAGATATTGAAGCAAGCACAGTTCGCCCAACAGGCCAGCGAGGTAGGTCTACTGGAGAATGCACGGGGCTCTTTTTCCCAAGAAAAAAAGGGGGGTCAGCGAGGTCAGCGACGCCTTCTTAAATAATCAGGACCGTGAGTAGGACTAAGAAATGTACCTCGACGGCTGGGAGAGGGGGGCAGACGTGCCTTCTGGTCCTGAGGTAGTAATGAAGACGGGGAAAAGACAGAGGAGCCACGCCTGCGCCTTTTCGAGGCGATCGTTCCGGATCGGACTTTGATGTTTATCCATCGTTTTACCGCTTATTTTTACCTGCGCTTGAGCGGGAGTGTAACTGGGCCATGAAATACCATGAAGTAGTACTATATCGAAGATGGACTACTTGGGAAAGTCACAGCGACTGGTTAAAAATTAGAGTGGAGCCTTGAAGAGCGAAACAGTTGGAATGGTATCGTTGAGAGCTGTTCTCTCACATGTCTGATGTCTATCACCTCCCAATTACTTACTGTGAGTGACCTGTTACTGCTTTTTTGTTTCTCCAAGAAGTGGGAAGTTTGTGGCCTCGAGCCTGGGTAGTCAACACTGTCATTCCAATACCAGTCAATAAGGAGAACTGTTTTTATTGCATCATGATGTTCGAAAACGTACAAAAACTCTGTTAGAGGGTCAACCTGTGAAAATGCAATAGAAGATGTTGTCAAACCTCGGCATGATCTCGGCCTTAAATGTATCCGCCTAACTTGAGCGATTCGAGAGTTGAGGCAAGCAGTTTGGTCTCATGAGGCCTTAAGTTGATTGCTTCTCAATTTATTGTTTTGCTGAGGATCTGAGTGCTTGTGGTGATTTCGCCACTTACACGCTCAACCACTGATCTTTTACAATTCAAGCAAAGGATATTCAATGCCACATGTTGTTTGAATCTGCTCTCATTGGGTGATCTGTAGGACATTTGCCGTTGCCATCACCATATCCATCTCTTGCTCGCGTGACCGTCGCAAGCGCACAGACCGGTCAGGGAACAGGAAACACCACGAAAATTGTCGTCATCCTTTGCTCTTACCACAGTCCACTGGAATCTTACAATCCTCACATAGTTGAACATGTCCAGGTAAGCGAGTCTTTTGTTCATCGGGGACTGTATCAAGACTAGTAAACTGATCCCATGCTATTCGAAACCTTTTCTCCATGATCCAGCAACACCGAAGAAAAGATCCTTGCCGCCCAAAAATATTACCAGGACATCAACTTTACACCCGGCTCTGACGTCTCAAAAGACTCTGTCGCTTATGCCGCAGCATGGATAGCTTTTCAGGCGTTCGAAAAGAAGTGAGGCCGGTTCGCTCCTTTGGCGAATTTGTTAACTTATTATTCTCTCTGTATATGTTGGGGCTGAGTATATAGGAAGGAAGATGATGGTTATCCACCTACGGGCCCTACGAGAAAGGAGATTTTGGAAGCTGCCATCAGTGGATACGTCGACCAATTGGTTGCTGACAGGGTGAGGTCTTGATCCTATATTCAACTTCGCTGTATATGTTGAGCTCACATTAATGTTTTTGGGTGGAACAGGGGCTTCAATCTCTAAAAGTGAATGAGACTAAAGACGGTGTGTTCATCTTTCCCTTATTGCTGTGCTGTAGCATTTCTGATTGAATATTATCCATCATTCACTATTTGATCTAAAAGAGGCATTGTCTTATATTGAAGATATCTGTAACAGTCTCTAGAACGACGCGACGGAGCTCCAAAGTAGGGAAAACCCTGCGATGGTTTCAGTTGATTTTCGCATGGAGGAGTATGTCAGAGAGAACGCTGAACATGTTAAAACAAAAGTTCTGCAGAGCTATTGGTTATATAACACATAACCACATCTGATAGGGACTGGTTCCGGCTGTATAGACGAAAACAAAAAGTTGATGTATTTCACACTGACAACCACAACGCGTTTGAGAACAGGGACCAATCAAGTAAAAAAGATTTCCACAGCAAGATCTTTCACTACTTGGTAACCAAAATAATTTGTAAATGATACAAGTGTATTGGAATCAACCCGTTGATCCTCGAGTTTGAGATGCATATGAATACAGACCAGCTGGGGTCTCAAATAAAACAGAGGCTATTCCTACTGAGCAGGAGTTATTCTTGTTTTAATTTTGCTCTTGATTAAGAAGAAGTTACGGTGAGCAACCAAAGCACTATTCGTGCTGCTTTAGACTGTAACAGCTGTATGACTGGATGCCTTAGATGCTGGGGTACCACAACGCCCTCGTTAAGGTGACAGAATATGGTTGTCTCTAATTCATCGCCCTAGATACTATTTCCAGATGTTTTCTGCTCGATTAGGCGGAAAACCATCGGTTCTGGGAAGAGAACAGTTCTCAGAGGCACCGCTACCCCACCATCCGAAACATTGTGGCGCTACTGCACCCATCCTCCGCTGCTCCGTCAACTTTTTCGTTGCACAACTGTCAAACACGCATACTCCTACCAAAAATCACCTGCCCATTGGCCCAATTCTGTAGTTGTAGTGGGGACTGTTTGTATTGAAATTACGGTGGCCTCTCCCCTGTCGGCGTACCATCAGGCTCAAACAAACCAGCACCAACTCCTCAACTCAAGCATTCCCCAACAACATATCACCTGAGATTTACTGCTTAACCTCTTCTGCTACTCTCCCAAATGCCAATCAAATGCTACTTTCCTTTATCTGATGAGGCCAAGACTCGGGTATGGATGTCGGCTCAGATCGTCACGCCTTGGTCCAACGACAGCGATGCTATAGATCAGAACAGGCCAACGATAATGTGGCTGCATAGTGCATTCAACGCTTCATGGTAAGTCAGCCCATTCTTATATACTGTGCTGCAAGTCTGGGCTGATTGTCCGTACGTCCAATGTTTAGGTTTTTTGCTTCAAACTTGTTTGGAGCTGTCCGTGGATATAACAACGTCCTGGTGGATCTGATAGGGCACGGTCATTCTTCACCGTTTGTTCCAGAGGACTTCGACTTCACATCGCCTGGGAAAGTGCGGAGCCCAGTGCTGGACCAGCTGAAAATCGATTCTTGTCACTACGTGTGCGTTGGATCGTGCGCCAATCCGATGATTCTCTACATGACGAACAACCCAGAAAAGAGTCTTTCTCTGACAATTGTCTCATTGTATATTAAGGATGAATTTGTGAGTCTCCTCCACAGTTACTTTCGCTTTTTGGCAGATGACTGACTGTAATGTTGTTTCATACCATATCAGAGTGCTGAAACTGATCAAGGCTACGAGGATTGCTTAAGAGTAATTGTGGAAGAACATCTCAGGACTTCTGACCCGACCAGGGAAGCCTACGCCGCTGCCGACGCTCTATGGTACTTGTGGTATGGACATAATTATAACAAGTACCCATTTGTCAACCTGATGAGCATTATGTGTCGAGAGAGGTCCCTGAGTATACTACAAGAAGTTGGGGTATGTCTATCTTCCGCATCGTCTCTGATTCACCGATATCGCGCAGCTGCTGATGTAATTTACATCTTTACGTCTCTACAGGATGAGGTCTATTTCAGGACAAATTTACAATTTCTTCTTGCTTCTAACAATGAGCTACCATTGAATGATATCAAAGTGCCGGTACTCATAATTAGAGGAGAACGAGACATGCAAACGTCGTTAGGGGCCTTTAACAACTATGTGGAAGAGATGAACAAAAAGTGTGATCGACCTCTTCGAGTAGAGACTATACCTGGAGCTGCCCACGTGAGTATCTCTCATGATCTTTTCAATAGTTTGATGGTGGCAGTGAAGTGACCAACTTTGCCTCGTTGCAGTTGTGCTCTGTGACCCATCCCAAAGAATTCAATAATCTGCTACTTTCACATCTACCACCACCTCCCCCACTTCCATCAGATTATATTGAACCACCGAATCCTTGGGTAGAACAATTCACTGAAGCACAGACTTCACCGCTGAGGGTGCGGCCGGTGCAAGAGATGCAGCTGAATGATGATTGTCGCGCCGAAATGGGTGGGGATCAGTATGGGATTGTGGTGGAAGTACAGCAGGACGAAGTCTTGTAGAAATACAAATGAGTTTTGGATGACACATCGTTGAATCGGTTCCACAGTCCGTGGTAGATTGAAAAGCGAAGTTTGGGGTCCCTATTAAGATGCCCCTTGCGCGCACATTTCGGTTGAACAGCCCTCCTATCAACTCTTCTCATCGTGACCATCTGTTTCTTTATCGTCAAGAGCTTCCTACAGCTGAATTCTTTGCAAAATAGAACTCGCTATCCGAAACAAGTGCGCCACCGCTTCGTCTCTCTCCTTCCTTAATACTAGGAAACATTAAATTCTTGCCAAGATCTCACAGGCCCACGACTGCTATCAATATCGAAGTTGTAGTTAGACGAGCTGGATCTCAACAGCTACAGCCGTTCCACTGGGAAAAGGCGACATGCCTCACAAAATCTATCTCTCAATCCCCAATGGCGAGCAGTCACTACCCATCTATGTTTGGGCTCAGATAGTCACACCAGATTCGAACGATGCAGACGCCATTAAACCTGATATACCAACTATCTTCTGGTTTCACAGTGCTTTGTCTGCCAGCTGTAAGTCCACTGAAATACTGTTTTCAATATTTTGAGGACTTTTTATTATGACGTTATTTTACTTCCTCATTGACCACTCTTATACACACAAAATTACTGCAAATGTATTTCCTTTGCTACAGGGTTCTGGGCTTCGAACATGAGAGGCAAGATCAGAGGCTTCAATAAGTGAGTGAGATCCCTGGCTGGTGCGGAGGCAGTTTTGCAGCCGCTCAGTCGTTCAGAACAGATCAAGCAGCTTATGTTTGATGTACACACAGTGTCCTTGTGGATTTGATAGGACATGGGAACTCGTCGTAAGGACCTGTGTTTGCCTTCTGTTTCGTTCCCGTGGCTTTAAAGTTACTAACCTTCTCCGTGCGCGTTTTCAAATAGATTATACGTGCCTGAAGGCTACACAGTGGATACCGGTGGGAAGGTTGGAACACCAGTTCATGATCAACTTGGAATCAAGAAGGCTCATGTAGTAGCAGTGGGTTCTACGAGCGCTGCCGTCGTCGAGTGGGTGAAGAACTATCCTGAAAGCATCTTGTCTCTCACAATGGAAGCTATGTACATCAAGGATAACATGGCGAGTTTTGTTTTTCCTTTTCCCTATATTTATAGACTAACGTTACTGCATTTTAATCAGAGCTGCGACACGGACGACGGCTTCGTCCAGATACTAGAAATTCTTGCTGAAGCAAACAGCACTGGGAAGCCAACGAGGGAATCATACCAAGCATCAGACGCTTTAATGAAGCTCTACTTTGGTGATGATTATTACGATGACCCCTTCGCTGTATTTGTTGGAACGCTGTGTCGCCGGTCTAGCGTGAAGATATTGAAAGAAATGAATGTGAGCCCTTCAAACTCCTTCCTTTGAAACCCACCTGTGAACAAATCTAGAATGGGTCTTTAATTAACACAGAAAGAGGTGTATTTCCGCTCAAACATCGCTTTCTTGGCGGACGACAACAACAACCAATCTCTTGGACACCTGAAGGTTCCCATCATGATCATTCGGGGAGAATTAGACGCTGTAACTACAGCTGAGTCTTTGAGTAGGTACCTTGGAGAGCAGAATGAAAAGTGTGATGCGAAGATAAAGTCTAGGTCGATTCCAGGTGCACCACATGTACGTTATTTTCTTACCCGCCGTTATCTTGTATGCTTCCCGGGAAGGTTGACAAGTTCGGGTTGTATCTGCTTCCAGCACTGTTCCGTTACACATCCGGAGGAGTTCAATGAACTTCTAATCTCACATATCGGTTCACCTCCACCTTTCCCACCGAATTACAATGAACTGCCAAACCCCTGGTCAGAAGCGATGCTGACGGTCAGCAAAGACGAATACCGCTCGCGGCCGGTCGAGTTCATAAAGAACAATCTGCTAGTGGAGGAAGAGAGATGTTTGGATATGTTCACGAAAGTGAAGGTTGTGGTTGAGATAGAGAGGAAGCCGGACATGTGAGAGTATTGCTTGTTGTTAGAGACCGATAGGTATCAGTATAAGATACAGCGAAAAATGTTGTATATCTTTATCATGCAAAAATGTCATCATCTCACTGCATGCGGCGAAAGTTGTTTACTAAACCGTAAGGCTCTGCTGTCAACCCTTGGCGCGCAGTCGAAATTGACGCAAGCGCCCTAAAAATACCTGCCGGTCCCCATCTGTCCTGTCCACTGTGATATCGAGAAACCTGTACACGACCGTGCAAGCGAGTAGTCTAGCTGAAGCCTATAAAGTGTGAAAGCGTTGCTCGCAAGCAGGTTTCCGATTCTCAAACATCATCAGTTTAAACCTGTACACCGTCATCGCAAGCATGTCTGAAGTCACTACAACCTACCTTCCAGATATCGAGGCCAACAATTCCTCACCAGAAACAAACTCCCAACAGCGTCAACCTGTAGCAACCAAGATGATGGTAGGTCCCTTAACTCTGAACTCGAAAATTTCACTTCACAGCCTCACTTCGTTGCTTGTTTTCAATCTTGCGTAGGCACCGATACCAGAAAATCTTCTGAATAGCTCGGATCAATGTAAAAAAGACACATATGCCATGAGAATCAGGGGTGGTGGATGTTGCTTCGACTTCTTCGCGTGCCTGTGCTGTGAGCTCCTTGTTATTCTGCCACTCAGTGGCGCGCAACTAGTCTTCGGCATTTATGGTATTCTGACTGGCAAATTGTTCATGATCAAACAATTATAGGCTGCTGTGCTATCGAAGAATGCTGCTGTTAGGTCATCGGTTCTAGATTCTTAAATGCGCCTCTGTAAATTTGCGCAGCGCCTGTTTCTTAGGTTCTGCCTCGGATGCGCACCATGGCAGGACTACATTTATCCAACGATTACACAACAATAAGTTCAGAACGAGCAAGCTCCAGCTCAAGCGAACACCTTTCCAACTTCCAGCTCGTCTTCTTTGATTTTCTGTCCAGCCCGACGAGCCTTCTTGTCCTCTTCGTCGATCTTGCGGTCTTTGTATTTGGTACCCGCAGTGCGCTTGGCGGCTGATCGAAGAGCAGTCGGGGTAATGAATTCTGTTTGATGAATCGAAGGATGGGGGAGGTACGATGGACGAGGTGCAAGAGTCGCATTTGAATTTAGAAAAAGAAAAGAAAAAAGTAGACAATGATTCATGTTAGATAACGAGAAGGATCTGCGTTAAGAGGAAAGTGAAACGTACTGTCATTACTCCAGACCGTAGCACCACTGAAGCTACCTTCGAAGATCTTGATAGGCGTCAAGGCAAATCTGGGACCAATCTCAACGAGAGTCATTTCCGGAGCAGCTTTCCTGTCGTTAGTGGCTGCAGTTGTTGGGTCTTTTTGAATGATCTGGAAGTAGTTATGAGTGGCAGTGAGATTCGAGGCAAGAAAGAGGACATTCAATAGCGGGAAAAGGTCAGTAAGATAGTATTCGAAATCTTAAATCTGGATCTACATACTTGGTAGTTCCTAAACCAAACTTTACCGTCTAAGAGGGAGAACGTGATGATGTGGTCGATGAACGGCTTGATCTTCCTCGAAGATGGCGCCGTAGAAAAAGTCTAGGAAGAGGTAATCGAAGGATAGATCAGTATTCCGAAATCATAGAGGAGAGTACTTTCATGAGTAACAGGCATGGCAGGAGCGTTTGAATTGGAAGGATGGATGGAAAGAATGGTAGTCACTAGAACGGCGACCTCGTCCAATTCTGAGGTGATGGGGACGGTATTCGTCACTTCAATACAGCCTCTTATCAAAGAGAAAGAGCCCTTCTACTAGTGACTCCATCACTAGAACAGTGACGTTTCAACCGAGCGAGACGAAGCCAATTGGAACTTACCTGCATCAACAATTCCCTCATCAGCTTGTATTCCGGAGCCTTATCCCAACCACCGTCAAATGTCACAATAGCCCTACTACCTTTCAAGCAGTTACCACTCATCTTGATCTCATCCATTGTGTGACTGTTCTTGACCTCAAACTTAACACTGGGACCATTTGGTGTCTTGGACAACCACATATAGAGATCTTGGTGACGACGAGATTCAAAGTATAGGGTGTTGTTACACGAGTGCAGGTCTGCGAGTTCATTGATGAGGTGAAGGGACGACTTCGAGTCGAGTTTGGCGTCTCGTTTGGATTGGGGGAGGAGGAGGGCTAAGTCAGTCTGAAGGTGTCGCATTCGCATCGTCACTCCACGTGAAGAGAGAATCAGGACCTATTAAAACAAGTTATATGAGTCACTACATAGCTGTGGAGAGAAAGCTGGTTGCTGTTGCTCACTCGATCCTTCCTTCTCTTTGAAACTTTTCCCGCAGACGACGAGCCTTCCCCAGTTTCCAGCACGACTTCATCCTGTTCTGCTGTTACTTTCCTCTTGAGTTTGCTGGCTGCTGATTGAAGGCTGGCCATCGAGCTGTGACTGTTGGTTGAATATGGATTTGGTAAAAATTTCGAGAGGGTGGCGGACGAGGGTGAACCCGAGAGTCACATCAAACATGGTCGGTCAATTTCCTGTCGACATGGAACCTTTCTCAGAGAGTTTGTGTGCGGAAGTGTTATAATAAGCCGGAACATCATCGGTTTCAGATTGATATTGATCTGATTCAACAGTATGCAAGCCGCCACTTCTGGTCATGCAATGCAACATGCTATCAACGTATCCATTGCACACAGTGGCTTGTAAACAAAGGGTAGAACGAGCAATACAACATGCCATACAAGCAACCAAGCAACATTTAAATAAGGAGATGAGAACTGATTCCAATTGGCCGCTTCACTCCTCGTCGAAAGGCTCACTGTTCTCATCATCACCCTTCTTCGGCGGCACCTCCCAATTCTCAAACCAACTTCCAAAGCTCAAAGGTGTATCCAAACTCCTGATCCTCCCACTCTCGACTTTATCTTTGCCCATCAGCAGCGCCGTTAGCCTACCGACGTTGCTGGAGCCTGTCCCAACCCACGCGTCACACTGCTTCATGATCTCGAGATCCCTGACGAACGCCTGTGTCGCCTCGATCTTAGCACGCCAGTGCAGTGAGTCGAACGACGTCTCGTCCCGCCCGTTCGACGACGCGCTCGCTGGTGGTGTGGGGAGCTGGATGATTTCACCTTGGAATGACTTAGCAAGGCCACTCATGACAGCCGCTACGCCAACTTGGTCACTCATCAACAAAAGCAACGGTGGAAGTTCGCTTGACTGCTTGTAACCGAGAAGACGGTGGTTCGTGTTACGTTTCAGCTTGTCGAGCATGTTGTTAGCCGCTTCGACATAGCTACGGATGTCGCCTTGGCGGAATTTGAGCTTAATCCCAGAAATCTCTGACATAACAGCTTGCTCATAGATCTTGTCCCCAAGTCGCATGTGCATTCCAATTACAAGTCTGGGAAAAGATCAGTGACGGGATAGTCAGCGCCGGTTTCAGCATTCTCGATTGTGGAAAGCGGTCACTAACCGGTCGTTCATTCGGTATTCCCGAATGAGAGGTGCAACTTGAGACATAATTATTGGTGTTGGGTTCCAGAACTTCTGGGCCAGTTTCGACATGGCTAAGAATGCGGCATGATACGCTGGAGGGAGTGTTTTCGATGCTGGTAGGATAGTGTAGGTAACGTCTGCGCTGGCGTCTGCGGCCGGTGGTAGAGATGGCAGAAGTGTGATATTTGGCCGAAGAGAGTTTGCATAGAATTCCTCGATGAAATGGTGGCTAGAAGAAGGAACCAACGAAGTAGATCAGTCGAGCGTCGACAGTTAGCAACCAAGCCCAGCGATGGTCTCTACGTACTTCCAGCGATACGTCTTCATATGGTCATACGCCTCCCATCCTTCCTGGACATCAGGTCGCTCTCTCGTTCTCCAATCCTGGGTGGGGTAGCAAGATGGGGGCAGCGGTGACAAGTACTGGATCACCAAGGCGGCCTAGTGGTCAATAACGCACACGCAGGCCACTTCCTATCAGTAAGAACCACTAACGTATTCCATGTTGATATATGTCCATTCAAAATCGGACTCTAAGAAAAACTCGTAGTTGTGTGCTTCTGCCCAGTACGCCGTTCGAAGCTGCAGAGAAAGGAAACGATTTAGCGACACAGAACAGTTATCTCACCTATTAATTGAGAGACTCACAAAAAAAAGATAGCTCGAGGCCCAGCCACCGTTTCCTAAAACAAAATTGGAAAGGAAGATATAATCAGTAAAGGTTGCTTCGTGCGGACGTATTGAATTGTTTCCTACGAACCAGCAAGAATATAAACCACCGTCTTCTTACACTGTTGCATTGGAGACATCATATGGTTTACTTCAAGATCTGAACTGTGGTGAGATTGTGGTGGTGGTGGACCATCAGCATGACGATTGAGGCCATAGAACTCAGCTGGCCCTCGTTCAGAGAGCAGGCGTCTCGAGAGATCGATGACGAGTAAGCCGGTAAAGACGAGTACGAGGCCTATTATCCTCGATGACCGAGTAGACACCCCTACTCCTTTGCCTTGGAGACCGTGCATCCTTCGAACAGAGAGTTGACCGACGAAAAGTGAGACGCAAGAGTTTGGTAGTCGCCTTTTTAGGCTGGTCGAAGAGGTGGCGAGCACTGAAACTGTTTACTTTTGAGGGGAAGCTACCTTTTTTACGAACTGGTTGGAAGCAATGGAGTGGAAGGAATCTCGTTGGGGTTACACGGGATATATTCACAAGTCAATTGTATTCATTAGCGGTAGTACATCAAAAACAAAAAGCTGCGTCGACTCGCCGAAACCGGACATTTTGGCGTGTTCGGAAACGCCATTCAATTGGCCGGACTCTTTCTTGAGACATGTTGCTTGCTGAATAGGAAACTTGTGCTAGACATGATACAGCAATCTGGGTGGTACTGGTTGAATGAGGAAGCTATGCTGTATGTGGTTGCGCTCTTCCATCACAACTTTGTGATTGACCGTTTCTGAATCTTTTCTTACTGGAATGGATTGGAATCAACCCAAATTTTCTGAGACTTCCGCAACCTCGGTTGCTACAGCAGAATGGCAGCTTCGTTTAAAGAGCTGTTACAAGTCTGAAATGGCGGTCTGGACACGAGTCCTAGAAATCTGGTTACTGCGAGAAAACAGCCACCTCTTCCCATCCAGATCAATTTTAACCCCCTCCCACTCTTGTCACCGTCAATTTATCCTCTGTTGCTTTAACTTGACTTATGGACAATGAATTCATTTCGGAAAAATAAGTGAAGGTGGAGAGTGACTTGAAGCTATCGCTGCAGGACCAACGGTCTGCTGTAAAGAGTGATGATGCTTACGACAAGTGCAAGATAGCGAGAGTCTCACCTCTGACTTGAAATATCCAATGTAGTCTACCCTGGCTTCAAGATAATAGTAGAGTGAGAGCATTCAGAGGGTACGCAGGTGAAGCAATTGCGATGGTCACTAAGTCACCACAAGTAATCTCCCAACCACGAACTCATAAACGCAATATTCTCTCTCATCTTCTGTATCTCAGACCCAATTCTTATTTTCTTTTTAACGTTTTGGCTTCCACAGTCACGCTAGTAAGGTGATAGGAGCCAATGAACTGCTTCTTCAGGGTTAGCTGGAGCCGATTCACTGTTTAAACTCCGCAATCTTCTGGAGTAGCTCAGTTCTTCTACCTTTCAACACGCATTGTAAGGTTCTGATGGTCCTGGTAAGTTCATGAAAATCTCGTGGTGATGAGTGAGGACGTGGAAGAAGATGTATGATTGAATGGTGGCATTTCCAAGTTAAAGTTCCGCGATGACCATTTTACATCATGGGCAAGATGCAAGGCAAGGTAATAAAGAAACACCGAGAAATGTATAATGCTGCTGCAACAGAGAATTTGGATTTATGGGTGTCGAAAAGTTAGAGTGATGAGAGCCTTTCAAAAGCATGCGTTGTCGGTGGTTGGCTTCTCAAGAAGACCTGCGAATGGAAAGTAGGCGAGCGGAGGAAGACTACTGCAGAACTTGTATACCCTAATAAGGAAATTGATATAGACATGTTATACAGAGTACTCATATCTCTGTATTGAAGAGCAATGGAGACCTATGTCGTTCATCTAAGGTGACGAGCAAAAGGAATTTGTTCCATTCACGCCGTGGGTAGCCTTTAAAAGCTGCTGATAGTTGACAGAACACTACAAGGTGAGGAGTCAATAACAAAATGTCAATGATCAAGCAGAGTCCTCGTGGTCGGCGATAACGAGTTTCCACATCGATCAACATCTGCTTGCGGATAGAAGAAAACTTGCGGCTTGTCACTCCCGCCTGCTTCTTGCAATCGGCGTACCACGATTGCCTTGGCATTTAATGAACAGGATGAAACCTTCTGGGACTCCAAACTAGGAAATGCGAACTGAGCCAAGATGTTGCTCTGAGTGGAGCAACGATTTCTCAACAGGGTTGGTGTCACTAGCCAGAAGAAAGGCGGTTCTACAGGTTGAACAGAATCTCCTCCATACCTCTTATTTTTTTTCTAGATTTTTTTTCTAGAAATCAAACGCCTGTGAAGGAAGCGGCAGTCTTTTTCTCGCGGACAATAGGAGAATAGAGTAAAATCAAGCAGGCGAGACAATGACACGCGTTCTTTTGGTAATCAAGCCGGTCGGCCCATTTGCAAGGCACCCACACGGTGATGACAGGCTTCTTTTCCGTGTTGGGAAAAAGCGCAGTCCCTTCTATGTAATGAACCTCTAACCTTGTGGGTGCTCTCTCAACGGATCTGCCTCGTGCACCAACAACCTGGGATTTCACGCGGTCCAATTTTTTTTTTTGCAGAACTCCGTTCTACTCCTTTTTCTCTATCACAAACCTCAGAAAACCATTTAGAAGAAAACTTGTGCATACCCTACACAGTGATCCTTATGTCGACCGCATGGAACTGAACCCCCCTGGCCCTCTATCTCCGCTGCCGACATCATCACCAAAAGTCGGGCTCCCGTCATTGGAAACACCAACCACGACCGACGCCCCTCCGCCGCCCTTCCCTGTGTCCCCCTCAACCCAACTCTCACCCTTCCGTGGGAGACGGAACCCACTCAACACCTTCAGTAGCCAAAGGGCACCTCTACCCATTTTGTTCTGGTTAGTCGCCTAATAGAACCCTATCGCTTCCGGGTGTTTCCCCTAGCTGATACTTAAAAACTGCTGGCGTTCTCCATGTCACTCTCTCTGTGTGTTTTCAGGAGCTCAACAAGTGCCTGTGAGTACTGGGTAGCTTTCTTGACAGGCAGTGAAAACCCCAGAATTTGACGTGTCTCCGCTCTTTCCTCACTAATTTATGGTTAGGGTCGACTGTCCCTCTGCTGTGTCTCTGCGAGAGAGGTTTCACTCCCTATGTAGACTATGATCTGAGAGAAATTGATATTTCAATGGGAAAGAACTTTTCTAGACAGTTTCTCAGCATCAATTCGCTGGGTACGTCGCGCCGCAGATCACCATCGTTTGTTGGTTATTTGACATTGATTTATGGCAATCTTTGCTGACAATGACAACAACACTTGCAGGCACTATACCTACTCTTCTAGTAAGTATGGTGCTGTTGTAAAGAAGCTGCTCCTAGAGAATTGACCTGTACATCCAACCCCATTCGTTCCAGGTTCCCGTGTCGTCAAAGCCCGCTCAGTCACCATCGGAGGATGTGATCTACCGCAGTTATCGAGACATCACTGTACGTTCATACTCTCTCTCTCTCTCTCTCTCTCTCTCTCTCTTTCGCTTCTTTACTGTTCTTGTCAACTCACAAGGTCTCTTACTTCGACCTTTTATTTAGGAAATTACAGCGTACATCTGCTCGATGCCTCCACTATCGGCTGTCTCTGGCACGTTAGCGTCGTCTTCAAACGCTCAACCCCACACAAGACCATCTCTTATAGCACCTCCACACCTGCATCATCTCTCAGAATCTCTGATCTCCCAAGCCCATCAAGCCAACGTTGACCCCAACTTTCTCTTCGTGTCTGCGAAAAATGGACACGAACTCAACCAGAAGTACATGTCTTCTGCTGGTGACTGGGTAAGGAAGCGTTATATGAGGTTAAAGAGAGAGACGGAGAGCTACGAAAAGGATATGGCTGTGAAGATGGTGAAGGAGGGGAGTGAAGGGAACGGGAAGAGGATGGAATGGTTGAAAGTCAAGCTGGATGCTGCTAAGTTTTTGTTTGATGCTTACGAGTGAACCCCTTTATTTGGTTCTTCTCATCGCCTTTTGTAGATGCTGATGATTTCTTCTCTGATTTCAAATCTTCTTAGAGCTGCGTCTGAAGCGCAAGCGAACCGAGCGATTTTCTTCAAATCATCAATCTCAGCATGGGAAGTACATGTACCTACCACCCTGAAATTCATTGAAGATCACATCGTCGGACCTTGGGCTGTTGGAAATGATCTTGTCAGTCACTTTTTCGGAATCTATCTGCCGCAGCGTCCATTCGCCGGTGATTCGCAGACTGAGATCATCTTTTTTTCTGTTAGACTGTGTGTGATCTGCACCTCATCAGTTAGTGAAGATTACTTCTTTTGCTGATCCAGTACTGTCAATGGTCCTTATTTCTGTTACTTCTCTCTCAAGCTTGGCTTTCTCAATTGGTCACTTTTTCGAAGGGAACTTTCACACCGGAAGGTCTTCGCCAAGTCCAGTCTCGAGTAGGTTCTAGTTCACCTCAAGTTGTCGGTCCAAAGCTCCATCAGTACTGGATTAGCTGGATTGAGAGGGAGAGCTTCAGGAATGTGTGTTTCGTACCCAAGAGTTGGAGGAAGAACCAGTTTCAAGACTTTGTGTGACTTTCAAGCAGCAGCAACAACTGAGAAGATGTCGGCCCTAGTTTGAAATCTTGTAAATTCTCACGGAAATTGTTACAAAAAAAACACTGTATCGATAACAAGAACGCATCGCAGTGTAGCACGTCGTTGTTTTATTTCAAAATCGGGTCTACTCTTGCTTCATTGCAAGTCGGCTTTGAGTTCTCTTCTCTACTAACTTCCCTACCTATTATAAAGGAGTTCAAATAGCCCTTGCTGCATGGTACAGTTAGTAACCCAATCAAGGGGTTCTAAAGCCCAAGTCACACACGCTGTGCACCGAAGATTACTTGTCAGGCGCCCCGCTTCGACATAAAAGTGCAGATCATTTTTTGATAATCGTCTTTCAACCCTCAACCACGACCTTCTATTCGCACCTAAACGACAGGACAGAGCGAACACCAGCACGCAAGGGCAGGCTCTCAATGAGAGCCGTTCAAGCTCTGGCAGGCCACCAGAAAGCACTGGGGTTCGTCCTCATCCTCATCGGCTTACTGATCCTCGAGTCGTCCCGCCAGTATTACGTAAGAAACTTGCAGTTCCAAGGTTCGGAGCTGGATGTCTACCAGGAGGAAAAAGAAGTGTTTGAGGTTGAAGTTGAGGTACAAAGGTGTGACCGGACGCTTGTTTACATTCTCGCTGGTGTGTCTACGACACTATTTCTGAGTCTACTTTCGCTAGCTCACTAACATTTTGACCTCGCTGTTTTCCCACAACAGGAGATGGAGGGTTTGGTTCAAGCTTCCTCTTTTTCGTGAGTACCACTTACCTCTTGTCATACGAAAAGAAAAATAGCCAAGATTTGTCCACCAAGTTAGCTAAGCGTTTTTCACTGTCTCTTGCGTCTGTCACCTTTCGATGTCACTCGTACACAGCTCCGAGCTGCTCACTTTGGTATCTCTTATGGGTACGAGATGTTTCTTGAGTCAGACTCCCAGTGGACATACATCAACATCAACGAAGTATGTCTGCTTTTCAGTTTTTTATAGGCTGCGAAGAGGAGCCGAAATCAAAACGGCGTTTCACCTATCCTCTTTTTTTCGATGACTTGACAAAAACGAACTAGTATCTTCTACCGATCACACCATCTTGCTACCCTGATCAGGACTGGAAAACGAGACCAAGACCGGACGTGGATGTCTACTTTGAGGATTTCAAGCACCTCAAGACCTACCGTTGGAAGTGAGTCTCTTTTTTTCTTTTTTCTTTTTTCTTTTTTCTTTTTTTCTTTTTTTTTCTTGCTTTGATCTGTGTGCTTTCCACTGACTTTGATTTCTCCTTTGAAGCACGAAAACAGTGGATGAATACTATAGGAACTCTCTACGACCCGATCTGCTCAGCCTGAACACCTCTGTCGCTCTTCCTCAGCAGACTGGTACCTCTTCGCTAGAACCAGGCAATAGCAACAGCAGTAACATCACTTACCCTATCCTCCCGGCCTCCTATACCCTCCTTCCAGCATACCACCGCTCCTTCCTTGCTATGACCGCCCTCGCCGACGAGTATTGGCGCCCGACGCCGTTCATTGCTCTCCAAGTACCCCCCCTGGTGCGGAAGTACCGGATGATGGACCGCCTTGTCATAGGTATGCATGTTCGACTCGGGGATAAAGGATATGAACAGGGCGCCCAGACGGAAGCTGTAGGAAGCATCAGTGTTGGTTTCCGACAGGGCGACTTGGAGGCGTACGTGGCGGCCGCGAACGAGATGCTCTACCACCTTCGCGAGCAGAAAAACGGATTCCAGTCACACAGGCAGCTGAGATTAGGGCTGGATCCGCTGTTGCTGATCATGTCTGACCAGACGGGCGTGGCGGAGCAGCTGAGGAGATTAGACACAAGGTTCGAGGGAGAGGTTGCGCAGCTGCCTGTACCATTTGCCTCTGCGTCCGATACAGGGCGAGACGAGTCAACGTTTGATCATCTGGGGTGGAGGGAAAAGATTGAAGCTACTCAGGCGTTTGTGAGGGATCTAGAGGTCATGAGGAAGTGTGATGGCTGGGTAGGGACCGCAAGCAGCAACGTTGGGCGGCTGACAGCGCTATTGATAGGACGAGAGAAGGTAGAGAGTGGGAGGGTGAGGAGTTTAGACGTGCCGTTGAGTTGGATGGTGTGGTTTGAGGATTGGAATAAGGTTGATGCTTGAAACAGCAACGCTGCCGTCTGCACTGTATCTATAGACCTTCTGTATATCATTTTTATAAAGCGTTTTTTGACGAGAAAGTGCTTTCTTTTTTTCAATATACCCATGTCTCACGTATCAGCGACGGTGCTTCCTGAAGACAGACTTTTCTGGTTGAGTAATGAATCCGGAGGATCGGATCGGTAGTTCTCCGCCACCAGCATTCTCCTGCGAGAACCTTGGAATCGCCTTGCGCTCCACTTTACCGCTGCGCTGATTAGGATCGGCTGGCTTTGCCAAACTCGTGTGGGGAAACGTTCTCATCTATCTTATTTAGTCAGGGAGCCGTAAGACCTCTTTGCGTGGTTACGTCCCCACTCCGCCTACGTAACAGCACTTTTCTACCTTCTGTTGAAACTTGTATAAAGGTACTTACACTCTTTCAATTAATCATTGGAGGGCACAGGACTGATGAATATGCTTTCTCAATGATCAACTCCTTACGCTGCATATGCAGCTGCTGCCTAGGATGCCTATCGCCCTCCCAGTTGACGAAATCGTCTCCATGAACGAGCTCATCAGAACACGAGCTCGAGAAGACCCTGACTTTGAGGTACTGGGTGTTCCTGACAAAGTAAGTGGTAGTTGCCAGCCAATCTTTCGTATATTTCCATCTGGATCCCTGCGTCTGACTCTCTGTTTTTCCTTTTCACTTGACGATGCTGCGTTTCTCAGAATTTCAACATCACAAGGTATACATTTAAGCAAATTGACGATGCTGGTACTCGCCTTGCAACGTACCTCGTCTCTGCAGGATTACTGCCCATTAGAAAGAAAGGGGACGCAACGACAAAGCATCAGGTCGCGTTCCTTGCGCCCAGTGGGTTCGACTATCTCATCTATGAAATGGCCCTCATCAGAATGGGCTATTGTATTCTGTTTGTTTCGTGAGCAGAGTTCTCTCTCACTGCGTTCCTCTGAGAAGCTTTTCGCCTAAACCAACCTACTGCTTCTTTCACAAGCCCAAACAACTCAGCACCAGCTCTAGCTCATCTTCTTACCATGACTGGTTCGACTCACCTCATCTACCACCACACGTACGCCGACATCTCGAAAGCCAGCATTCCTCTCCTTGCGGCTGACCATCCAGGGGTAGCGCTCATCCCTTGCCCAGACCCAGTCATCTTCACATCTTCAACCACAAAGTCTGTTCCAGCTTGGGACTATCCCCTCACAATGACTGAGGAGAGGGATCTACCGGTCTTCATCGTCCACTCCAGCGGTTCGACTGGTTTCCCAAAGCCCATATTCTTGAACCACACTAAATCCATGAAGAACTTTGCTTCCAACTTGAACATGACGGGTCTGACTACTCTTCCACTGGTGAGATATTCTCTTTACTTGTCCACTAAGCTCATCAATTCACTCCCGCGCATTTCCCCCCTTCCAGTATCACAACCACGGCCATTCTTGCATGTACCGAGCCTTTTGCTCGAAGAAGATTCTTTATCTCTTCCCGTTAGTTTTCTCCTTATTGTAGCAATTGCAGTACAAACTGAGTACCCATCCCTTCATTTCAGCGCCTCCACCCTTCCTCTCACAACCGCCAACATCCTAGGTCTCTGGAACGCACCCGGCGTCGAGTTTGACGCTATATTTGGCGTTCCATATGCTTATAAGCTTCTTGCAGAGGACCCGGTCGGAATCAGGAAGATGCGTACTTTGAAAATGGCCCTCTTTGGTGGATCCCCGATGTCGAAAGAGCTTGGAGACAGGTTGGTTGCTGAGGGAATCCCGCTCATTGGACACATAGGTTCGTGAGGAGCCTTATTTGAATAGCTTTGTGTTTTTCTCACGACTCTTTTCGGCGGCTTTCAGGCTCAACTGAGATGGTTTGTGAAGCAGCTTTTGCGCAGGTTGTCTCCGCTGTCTCATCTCTTTCTTCTTTCCTATTTTTTTCATTTTATCATTAATCTATGCTATAGGGGCAAATTATGACGTCCAAGCGTGATTTTGAGAGTGATAAGGAGTGGGACTGGTTCAGATTGGTCAATTGCTCCCAACTACTGCTGCTTACCTTACACAAGTCTAATGTTGATTCGTTGAACTTTTAGGGAGGTAAATACGGTTATCCCATGGCTGAAGATTATATCAAGTTTGAACCTCAGGTCGACGGAACATACGAAATGGTCATCCTCGACGGCTGGCCTACTAAAGTTCTTTCCAACCGCCCAGACGGATCGTACGCTTCATCTGATTGTTTCATCAAACACCCAACAATCCCAAATGCTGTCAAATTTATCGGGAGGTAATTTTTCGTTACCGGTAAAATGGTTGGGGGCTCAAGCTGATCGCAGATTGTCCTATTGTTGGTAGATTGGATGATACACTTGTCTTGTTCAACGGAGAGAAGACCGCACCAGTTCAGATTGAAGGAACACTGAGGAGTAGTCCTTATGTTGACGAGGTACTTTTGTCGTTCCTAATTTTCGCATTTAGCAGAACTAACTTCTTTCGTCGATGCAGGCCATCGTCTTCGGCGCAGGTAGATCGCAGATCGGGGCTCTTATTATCCTCGCTGAGGGAGTAACGTCCGAAAGAGAAGAAGCCCTCAAACTTCTCCAACCCTCTTTCAATGCTTCAAATAAAAACTCACCATCACATTCCGCCATCAGCAACGACACTGTTGTTCTTCTCCCATTTGGCACGCTGATCCCCAAGGCTGACAAGGGGAGTTTCATCCGAAAGAGAGTATACAAACAGTATGAAAATGTCATTGATAGTGTGTACAAGCGGCTGGAAGGTGAAGATGGCGACGAAGGAGCAAAGAAAACTCTGGTCAGGACTGTCGCGCAGATTGAGGCGTACTTAGCAAATGTCATCCAGGGTGTCGTTGATGGTGATACTTCCAAGCTCACTTACAGTACTGATTTGTTTGATTAGTGAGTCATTAATGCAACTTTGTTGTTTGTTCATTCACCCACTTGCTTATATGGTTCTCTTCCAGTGGATTCGATTCATTGGTGTCTACTCGAGTCAGAAACACCGTCCAGAGGGAGCTGGACTTGAAGGGGAACAAACTTACTATCAACTTTGTTTTTGACAGGCCGTCCATTACTAAGTGAGTGTCTTGCATTTCTTCTCGCTCTCTGTTTTATGCTAAATCCATACCACGCTCAAATAATATAGAATGGCAGAATATCTTGTCGCGCTGACAAGTGGTGATGTTTCCAAGTTGAAGACCCGTTCTTCGGAAGATTTAATGTTAGAAGTGAGCTCCTAATTTCAAAAATTTGTCGCAAGCAGGTTGTTTTACTCCAGTTTCCCATTTTCAGCTTGTCAGCAAATATAGTAAGTTTTCTGCTCCATCAACCTCCCGCCGCACCATACCATCAAAAGGTGTTGTCGTCCTCTCTGGTGCCACCGGATCTCTCGGAGCATATACTTTGTCACAACTTCTTGAAGATCCATCAGTAAAAACCGTCTACTGCCTGTGCCGAGCACAAAACGATTCTGAAGCCTCAGCGAGGGTTACGGAATCTCTCAAGAGAAGGCGACTCTCTCCATTTACGGGTGGAAGAGTCGTTTGTTTGGCATCTGATTTCTCAAAAGATAATCTAGGGTTAGATAAAACTAAGTATGAAAAAATTTCGTCTCACGTTTCTTTGATAATCCATGTGAGGTTTTGGTTTTTCCTCATCATGCACTGTCCTTCATTCCTGAATGTTCTTTTTCTTATTTTTAATAAAGAATGCATGGAGTGTAAACTTCAATCTCGACCTTTCTTCGTTCGAGGCCAACATCAGAGGAACTCACAACCTCATCGAACTCGCTCTCTCGGTTCCCACTCTGCCCGCGGACTTCTACTTCGCTTCCTCTGTCTCCTCAGTATTCGCCTGGCCGGGACCGAAAGATGTTCCAGAGGAAATCATGACCAGTACATCAGTTGCTCAAAACATGGGCTATGCTAAAAGTAAGATGACTGTGCGCTTTATCGATGTTGTTCACTAACAGTACCTTTCGGATCACGCAGGTAAATGGGTGACTGAAAAGATCTGTGAGATC
This sequence comes from Krasilnikovozyma curviuscula, assembly GCA_014825775.1. Classification (NCBI taxonomy): domain Eukaryota; kingdom Fungi; phylum Basidiomycota; class Tremellomycetes; order Cystofilobasidiales; family Mrakiaceae; genus Krasilnikovozyma; species Krasilnikovozyma curviuscula. The sequence continues at coordinate 6,348 of MVAQ01000108.1, read as the reverse complement.
GCAACTACTACAACCCAAGTCAATGCGGGTGTCCTGAGAATTGGCCAGATGGTTGGAGATACTGTGAATGGTGTTTGGAATGAAACTGAAGCAATCTCACTACTCTTCAAAACGGCTGATACTCTCCACGCTCTTCCTGACCTGGACGATGTGAGTGCTCTTTCTTCTCTGGGTACTTAATTTATTGCTGAAGTTTTCTTTCCAACTCAGAAACCATCTTGGCTCCCCACTGACTACGCTGCTCGTACGATCCTCGAAGTCGTCGCTCTGCCACCACCCCTCAATATCACAACCGCCCCGTGCTGGCACATCGTCCAGCCAAACCTCTTCAAGTGGTCCGATATCCTCAACAGCTTCAAAAAGGCGGGTGTGAAGTTCGATGTGGTTCCAAGAAGACAGTGGGTCAAGTTGTTGTCTGAAAGTGATGACGATCCAGTCAAAAACCCGACCAAGAAGGTCTGTTGCTTTATACTACTCTTCTGATCTTTATTTCCCCGCTAATAGGTTTTGATATTCTGCTTGATCCAGCTCTTAAGTTTCTTCCAGGAAAAATACGATGTCGACGACACTTCCTTCACTAAGCGATATCCTCTCTCGACGAGGAAGACTCAAGCTGCTAGTTCTGCACTGAGGTCGGTAACTGTTGCTGATGATGCGCTAGTTGCTAAGTGGGTTGGTGCCTGGAGAAATAGTAAGTTCTCGCTGGTGTTTGCCAATGCGCTTCGCAAGTTCTGTACTGATGGTCATGCGTCGTCTCAATAGCTGGGTTCCTAGCTTGAAAATGGTAGTTTCCAGTTGTCTCTTCCTCCTCTAACGCCTTTTTACGTGTAATGTTCCAAATTTGTCCATCAATTCTTCCATCATCATTTCAACTTTCTGAATTCTATTTGATATTCATGTCAACCCCGAGTAGCTTTCCTAGCTCAGCTGCGTGGAAATGATCGTTCATTATATCTTCTGAGCCAATGCGATGCATCGTGCTCCTCTCCAATACCTTCCAGGTTTCCGTCGCTTTCTGCCCTGCGATGATAGTGTATAGTCCATAGTCTGAAAAGAACACCGCTGATGATATCTTTATTCGATAGAGATGTATTCCGGCTTAAAATGTGTTGTATGCTTGGAAGTCATCGACCAAGAATTTGATGGTCTGGTTGCGCAATTCTCGTGTTTCCCAAAGCTTGGTACAGCAATTCTAACGACGACATCGGCACCACCATCATTCATACCACACTTTTACGGTATCGTGCACTGAGTCCAGCAACCTTACATGCCTTCCTTCGAAGCGCTGCCCAGATCGCAGCAGCCTCTGCGCGAAGCTACGCTGCTGCGAAGCTGGGGTAATCAGGGGCGGCGACTAGCCTTTCGTTATTCTTTCCTACGTGAATATCATTTTCTATTCCTCTCGTGAATACTCCTACCGAACCTCCGGAAGAGTAATCGGCTATCTATGTTTATAAATTAATAATGAAAGAACAGACATAAATGCGAGCAGGGAGCTGGTTCCCACCCCACCCGCTTTTCCTGTTGTTCGGCACAAGAGCATAAGAACAATTCGATCAGTTCGCGACGGATTTCGTTACTTTTTCGGCTGCACTCAGTCTGTGTCCTCACCTTGGATAGGCCCGAGTACTCTTTACGACGGTATATTTATCATATCCTCTAGTTGATCAGGGAGGGACCTGTTTGCACCCTTTTGTTTTGGTGGCTTTTGCTCGCTTCATTGGGAGAGACATTAGCGCGACAGCCAGGGCCTTTTTATCTCCACCGATTTTCACTGCTGCACAGTTCCTTCACAGAATAAAAGCTCCTTCCGATCGAATCGAAGGGTACTAAAGGTTTACATTATAAAAAGAAGCGATCTAACAAGTCGGCACGGAAGAGAAGGGCAACAGCAAGGATTCAGACTGACATGGCATCTATTCAATACTCAGCGGTTCTACCTGTGTAACTTCTTGCTTCGACACAGAAACCATCTGAAGACAGGAAAAGCTCTCCCCTCTGCGCTCCCGTCTTCTTCATCGGTTGCCAGCTCTGCAGCCCGCGGTCCGCCCCTATTTGTCACAAAAAAAGATCTGCACAGAATAATTGGATCCACGTTTTCTAACCTCGCCCCAACAGATCGAAGGCTGGCTTGGAACTTCACCCAAGCCCTGCCCTCTTTCTCCTCTCCCTTCAACTCAACCTTCACCTTGTTTCCGTCGCTGAATCTCTCCCTGTGCGCCTCTAACTCCTCTAGGTTTGATCTGACTAGTACCTGGGGCTGAAAGCATTTACCTTGTACAGCTTGAGAAGATACAATCCGACGCACTTATCAGCCATGCCTAAGCAATATTCGGTCTCGAGCAGCAACGCGTCTTCCTCCTCCCTCTCTCCTCCTCCTTATTCAGCAAAGGCTCCCAAAAGAAAAACAAAGCCTAAGTCCACACCCACCAACGAGCCAGGCAGAAGGCAAAACTCGTCCTGTTCAGCTTGTAGAGTCAGTTTTCTACTCCTTTTCCGTTCCTTCTTTTTTTGGGCTGAGACCGCGTGCGGCATCAAATAAAAAACTCGCTGATTTTACTCACTCATTTTTGTTCTGTGACTACTTGCTTTTTTTCTAGATTCGAAGAGTGAAATGCAATCTCAGGGAACGACAAGCTCTCGTCGAGGAAATCGTCGAGAAGAACAAGCTTTTAGGCCTCACTGACGACGGGATCCAAGATTCGTCCTTGGTATCATGCTCGAACTGTGAAGATAGAGGAATGAACTGCATGTATGTTTCCTACTTTATGTTCTACTCCTTCTTTGCTCTTCGGGGTTGTCGGGGTTGTGGCTGACACGGTGTTTTCCTTTCACATAGCGACGAGTTCTCCTCCGTTCGCAAAGTAAAGCAGTTCCGTAAAGGCAAGCTCCTGAAGGAACTCAAAAAGACATTGTCTTTTTCCTGTTCAACACCTGAACACCGGCTTCATTCTTTTATCGACCCTCACCTTAATGAACTGAACGCCGACGTTGACGACGTCGAAAAGCCTCTCGTTAGCGTCCACCGACAACATTCTGTCTCATATATCGATTTACCACAAACCCACCACATCCATGGTGGTGACATACAATCTCCCGGTGCGTTTGCCACACAGGATGCGTGGTGGCCTCACCCTCCCATCACAGTTGAGTTCTTAGAGTCGCCATTTTATAGGAGGCTGCACTTGCAACGTAAGTTTTCTGCCTTGAGTTTTGGTAAGGCGTTGGAACTGACGACTCTTTTTTTTCTTTTTGCTTCTCTTTTCGTCAGGTCCTATCGTCGATCCAGCAGATTTCTTAGCGCGCTTCAACCACGGCGAGTTGGGACCTATTGTACGTCCTGAATCCATCATTGACCGTTCTTTTATCACGTCTAATGACATTTTCTCGTCCTTTACCCCTTTTTTCACAGGGCACCTGCCTAGCGCGAGTCTTCTACGCTTGGGCACTCTCATTTGGTGTCACCCACACGGGTATCGAGCCCCAACACCCACCAACTGCCTCTACACGCCAAGCGTCAGGTGAAACAGCTAATCATGCAGTGGAACTCCTCCTTGCTGAGATCGATAACCTCGGGATCATGCGCAAGCCCACCTGGGATGGCATCCGCGTTGTCCTCTTCCTCCTTCCGCTCGCCGGTGAAGTGCTCAGCCCAATGCAGATCCAGAGCATGTACGAGAGCGTCTACTCTCAGGTACTAGCTCTTGCTGAGGGGACCGAGCTTAGTCCTGATTGGAACGGTGCTGTCAATCCGTTTGCAATTAGTGAAGGAGAGAATTTGTTGGTTAGGACCAGGGTCTTTTGGTACTGCTTCACGCACGAGAGCGTCAATTCTGCCCTCACCGGAAGACGCCTAATATTGTGAGTTTAACTTTATTCTTGAAGAAGCGATAGTTTGATGTCTGACTGAGGTATCTTTTCCTCATAGCGACAGCGAAGATATTATCCTCTTTTCACCGAAATCACCAGTCCCTCAAGCCCTAACCAACATCAGCCCATACTACCGCAACTTTGTGGCTTACACTGCACCTGTTTCTAATGTCTCTTCGTCTCTCCGTCTCGCGAATGAAGCACTGTACAACCGCCGCACAAGAGGTGTTGTCAACGAAAAAGTATTGCTGAGTGCATTAGATATTTTGGATAAGAGTTGGAATGATTTGGATGCTACAAGAGAGATTGGACCTGTTGGAATGATGATGCTTGAGGATGTTGAAAATTACTGCAACGGCTGGCAGCTGATCATCTCCCAAGCTTGTAAGTTTCAACTGTCTTTTTTGGCCCAATTGAGAGACTGACGTCTTCTGTGCATCATATTTCAGATCAAATCATCTACTCCGGTCTTTTGGACAAGCTGGCTACTTCTACTCCCGACATGGTCACCACCCTTCAAAACCGCCTCATTCCTCGCGTTCTCAATAAGAGCGTGTCGATGATCAAGGGTGTCTCCAAAATTGCTCGGAGTCAAATTGGCTCTTCTTTCTTCCAGTTTGACTCTGCAATGATTCAAGGTCAGTTCTTGCTTAGTTTCTTAACCATGGCTGTCACTAACTTCATCCACCGTTCTCTACCACAGTTGCGACATTTTTCGCCGCTGTTACTCTCGCAGAGACCAATGGAACAGACGAAGACATCAACTCGTTCATCTCAGCCTTCCGTGAGATGAGATTCGCTCACTCAAAGGTCGAAGAGCGCGTCCAGCTAATTGAACAAGCGTGGTTGCAACGTGTTGACCGAGACCAACTGGTGACCGTGTCTCTTATCCCAGAATTCCGTCGTCTCTCAGTCATAGACCTTATGAGAGACCCATTTGGAGCCTTCACAGATGACACACCATCAACTGACACCCTACGCGCGTCTCAGTCGCAACAAACCCAGTTCTACCACACCTCAGCCTATCCATCTTATGATGCAACGGTTTCGTCGTTTACTGAAGCCACTACCACCAACAGCGGCATATACTCGGAGATTCTTACGCCTGTGGTGAGCACGAGCACGAGCACGAGCACGTCCAGCAGCTGGGGTGTACAACCGTACCACATGTCTCAACCTTCTTACGCAACCACGCCGTTCGGAAGCCCTCCGGCTCAACACTCGTACTTCGAGTACTCTGCCCCACCCGATTTTGATACATCATACGCTCCATCTACAACAAGTCTGTTTGGAGATTCGGGGTTCCAGCTCACTGAACCATCACAGCCGCCAATGTCCCAGCCGCCTACGGTATACGAAGCTGCACTGCCGTCGTTACAACCTCCTTTGCTCTTCAGGGCCGTCTCTTATACTGGATTACCAACGACTGTTGCACAGACAATTTATGAGGCGCCGGCTACCATAAGTCATCATCGATCGACTTCTAGTTAGCTATTTTCTCTAGGACACGTTTCATTCTTTCATTTATTCTTTGTTGGTTCACGATATTAAGATTTTGAGCACCTTTTTTGTAGGGTTTGAAGGTAGCCTATGAGCTGAACCTTGAACAAGGCATGTACATATACGGGCCGGTAGACTTATAGATGTATAAACGTAAAGAACGGAGTCGACGGCTGAGTATAAGAGTATTTATAGAGTGATCACTGAGGTTGAGGGTTGGGTTTTAGGAGTATGTGTATGATGTGAAGACCGGAGTCGAGGTTAGGTTAGGTTTTAAGAAGTATATAATGCCCTGTGACGACCGGAGTCGCCCGCAAGTAAAGTAAACAACGCTAGATTATCGCTAAAGACTAAGTATGCGCGCAAGTACAACGTAAATATACTAAAGTATGAGGATGAAAACCCCTCCCTGTGGAAGGGGAAACCCTCACGAACCGGCCAGGACTACTGGCGCGACTCAATGAACACTAAAGTAAATCAAAACAAAGCAAGAAAAACACCTGGCGCTTAGTTGTTTCCCGTCAAGTCGCTATAAATACGATCAAGTGCCCTAATTGCACTCCCCCGAAAATTATTCGATTTTGGCATCGAGTCCAGCAAGGTGAATGAGAGACCTGATTGAGCATAGGATGTGTTTCGCTCGGTCGCAAATGTGTCTCGGTTAGCATTTAGCTTAGGTTAGGTTTTAAGATTATGTATCCTGTGACGACCGGAGTCGCCCACAAATAAAGTAAACAACGCTAGAGTATCGCTAAAGACTAAGTATGCGCGCAAGTACAACGTAAATATACTAAAGTGTGAGGATGAAAACCCCTCCCTGTGGGAGGGGAAACCCTCACGAACCGGCCAGGGCTACTGGCGCGACTCAATGAACACTATAGTAAATCAAAACAAAGCAAGAAAAACAACTGGCGCTCAGTTGTTTCCCGTCAAGTCGCTATAAATATGATCAAGTGCCCTAATTGCACTCCCCCGAAA
>MVAQ01000107.1:0-67258 GCA_014825775.1 Krasilnikovozyma curviuscula | reverse complement strand
ATTGATATCGGATCTACATTCAGCATTGTGGATCGACTAAGCAAGGGTCTCTTCATCCAGGTCCCGTCACCCAGTCTCAAGTTTGGAGCCTTTGGTCCGAGACCCTATGAATGGTTCAGAAGTAAACAAGGTCAGGGCATGCTTCAGAAGTTTCGACTAGGAGCCTGAACAACTTACTCTAGCCATTCTGGACGCATTGGTCTCGTCAACTGGAGCTGGAGCGGCCAAGGAGAGAGTAGATGAAAGAAGGAGGGAGGAAACAAGAAGGGAGAGCATTTTAAGAAAGGAAGGACTACTCGAGTCTCAAAAGACGAGAATTTCTGATACAAAGGAAACGGAAGTGAAGACGAGTGGAAGATGGTAAAAGAAGAGATGAGTAGGGTGTCTTTTATACCACCAGAGCTGTTTTGCTCACCCTCATTTTTTTTTTTCGAGAAGCGCTCTAAGCATGGCACTTTGTCAACTGAAACAGGGGCCATTTTTCGAACTCGAACCCACAGTGATGGAACGACATCTCCTGCGAGTGTTTTGGTTGGCTGGAAGACATGAACGTTGGTCAACGCAGCCAAAATAGACGGATCGCCACTTACTAATTTCGAGCGCCTCTGGTTTTGTTTTGCAATCGGATGATTGTTTCTGGGGTCTGATCTCCGAGGTGATCGAATGTAAACAAACAAGGCAATCCCGATCCTCAGAACGCCTCAGAAGGAGCCGTAAGGTAAACACCTCTTTGACGTGATGTCTTTTAAAAGGGTCAAAACGCGAGTTTTTTCGGCACCTCAGTGCACCGAAAGTAAAGGTGTCCACACCTCTTCCCTTGAGTAACAGTGTTGACAGGTGAAAATGTCCCAGTATACAATCTGTTTGCATGCCACAGCAGACCCCGGACCTTTTTCGCTGGGCGCGAAAAGACGCCTTCATTTGCTCTTTCGCTACCTCGCCTCCTGCCAAACCGACGTGTTTCGCCGTTAACCCTGCATCAATTTACAATAGCTCTCAGCATCAGATACCCTACATCAAAACGTGTGTGATCAAGCTTCTTTTTCTACAGGATAGACCTTTGTTGCACCCATATCCATCGTGGTGAACTGGTCTTCCTTCAAATGCATCAACTCTCTCGCTGCCTTGAGTCTGTGAATAGGATCATCCACAGCTTCTGTAGTGAGTCTGGAATCAAACAAGAAAAGGTTCCAAGTTGAAAGTTAGTATGTTTGTGTACCAATCCGTCAAAAGTGAAAGCCGTACTGCCAACTGCCGTAGTGCATACCCAGCGCCTGTTTCGCACCAAGATCCTTGTAGATTCTCACAGCATCTAATGGGGAGCAATGAACCGAGCTCATAAATCCTCGGGGTTCGTAGGCTCCTGTATGAAGCAAAAGTCAGCAGTGGGATAGAGACATCAAAGGTTTGAGAATGATTGACCTATTCCAATAATGGCGACGTCTATGTTTGGATGTTGAAGCCCGATCTCCTTGAAGGCAGGACAGAATGGTAAATCAGGGTAGTACTCGTGGTCTGTTGGTGAAGCATCTGCTGGGAGAGCGGAGTAGGCAGTGTCGCCGGAGAAAAACAAGGTCGTAGATGGAGACTTGATGACATATGACAACCATAGTGAGGTGAATCGGTCGAATATTCCTCCTATACATCAGATAGTCAGTCAAACAAGTGTAGAGAACCCTTGGCGTAAAACTCACGGGCTGTCATATGCTGGGCAGGAGTTGCATTGAACTCAACTTCTCCAACGCCGTCCACTGAAACTTTGACTGAATCCCACCAGTCAACCTCTGTGACTGAGGTGTCAGGGAAAATTCCTGAGATAATGTGGGATGTATTCAGCGGAATGATCACTTTAGGCTGTCTGGAGAGACGCGAGATGGATTTGAGTGTTGGAATGTCGAGACTAGACGGAAGAAGTGAAGATGATAAGCAAAAGAGACGAGAACCCAGACCCATATATACCTACTGATCGTAGTGATCTGGTAAACAAAAACCCTCTGGTTAGTATCTGTGGGGATTGAGTTCACAGGGAAGACTGACTGTGCGAGAGCGCAAGAATGTCGAACTCGGGCAGATCCTCAATTTTGCATGGTACATCTGTTGAACAACAGAGAGGCGAAATAAAGTCATGTTCTGTCCAGAGTACGTGTGGCTGAGTGCAACTGCTCACCGGTGAATCTAGCTGGACCAACCAGCTGAGTAGGAGAGCACCGTTTCGAGAAGACTGGATCGAAGATCATCCTTACACCACGTTCAGAACCATCTTCGGCTGGGAACTCGATGAAGACACAGGCATGTCTGCAAAATGACAGAGTTGAGATGAGGCTAATGAATACGCTGCACAAGTCTAATAACTAACCCGAGCCAGGTGACCTTCAGTCCTTCAGGGGTAGTCTTCTCTAGACCAAAGGTTGGCTCGTGAACCGGTAGGATCTTTCCTAACTCAGGATTGGGTGGTGGTGGAATGGTGTTTTTAGTGAGATAGCGCATGGTCTGAGAAAGGGACGTCAGCCACACCACCATGAGTGGACCACAGTGATGAATTGCACATTGGAACTCACTCTCAAAGTCTCCATTGCCCCTGGCTCTCTAAAGGAAGGCCATGGGTTGCTTCGATTTCAGAAACAAAAGACATCAGAAGGATCTGTGGGCGGATCCAGTTGAGAGGTTACTCACCAAAACTTCTTCCCATTTTGTCCTGGGACCCACCACTCTTTGACTAAATCTTTGGTCACATCTGTACCTCGACGACCAGCTACTTGAGCGAATGCACTGATGGGTTGAGAAACTGTGACGGCGGCCATATTTTCTGATGCGCCGCTGAAGGATCGAAAGGAGGCTGCCGGTGAAGACGATAGCGGCACTCGGACTAGTGACTTGACTGTTCTGGATAGATCCAGAGATGGTCTCATAAAAGTCTTGGAGTCAATTGTTCTATATGGCAGCAAAAGGAATGAATTGGCATAGACTTTTTTGATGCGTCGGGTCGGCGTTCGGGCACATCTCTAGCTCGCTACAATTCACAAGGCATGACGGTGCTATCCTTTCCTCCACCACCTTCAGACAACGACAAACAGCTTATTAGAACATATGTGATGAAGCAGGAATACATCGTAAAGTGTTTCAATAATCATCAATCAAAATGCTGGGCGTGAAGGAAGGATGGCACTGGTGAGTATGTTGAGCGTGTGAAGAGGCTGGCAAGGCCCTTATACATAAAAGAGCTCGGCTCGCACATAGTCCATACGTGAATCTAATGTGTAGGGTGTTGGACTTATAGGGCATGTGAAAGCGACTGACCGATCACAAGAGACGGCGTAGAAATAAGATGAAAGGTCAGTTCATATTGAATGTGACAGGAAGGGACGGAAGAAAGGGATGGGCGCTCACAAGAATAACGTGTACACTCGACAACTGTGAATCATCACTGCTCGCTCTCATCGTCTAGTTACCCTCTTCCGCTCTCTGCCAGCACCGCTTTCTTCGTCTGCTCCACCACCGATACCATTTCCCGTCCCAGCACCACCTCCAGCAGACCCATCTTCCCCACTACTCAAAAAGACGACACCTTTTGAAGCAACGACTCGACGAGATTTACGTTTTCCGTTGGTACCAACATTTGCATCGGCAGGCTCCAACGCTGACAATGCTGATGTCGTCGAGGCTGACATTGCTGAAGGTAGACCCTGTGGTGATGGCGGTGGTGAGTGGTGCCGTTTCGATGGGATGGTCACGACTGCTGTTTGAGAAGAGGACGAAAATGTAGGCGCGTTCGTCGTTGTGTCGCCAGAGTTAGCCAAGTTAGAGATAAATGGACTTCCGGCCGAGGATGATGTTGATGCGGACTGGGGCGTGAAGTTGAAGGGGAAATTTGAAGATTGTTGAGGATTTGTGTAGCGAAGTGGGAATTGTTGATAAGAATGAACTCCACCGGAGGAGGATGAGGAGGATGATGTTGAGACGGAGGATGGCATCGATACGGAGGAAACGGGGGTACTGTCCATCATCATCGTGTTTGGCTGCTGCTGTTGATGATGATAAAGGGAAGGGGAGGAAGAGGGGGGTGGCGCGCCATGGCGGAAAGCAGAGGTGAGGTTGGTCGTGTGCTGTCGTCCCGAGTTAGGGGGTGATAGTATGGAAGTCGATGCTTTAGGTTGGCTGTTAAGCTGAGAGTTGCTTGAAGACTGCTGACTTGACGTGTGCTGGGGGGTTGGAGGGGGACCGTGAGCTTTTCGTCGAGTATTGGCGGCAACCCCACCGCGAGAGGTTGACCTCTCGTCTACTCTTCTTCTGTCCTGCTGCTTCACGGGCTTCGTTGGTTCGCGTTCATCACTACCACTCTCATTATCCTCCTCATCCTGACCCTTGACAGCTTCTAGTCTAGCTTCGACCCAGTCCATAACCCTGCCGATTGTCATTTCGCCAGTTGGCGCTTCCGTCGTGGATGAAGCGCTCAATCCGGATTGTATCATTTGAAGGACGTCTCCTAGAGCCGTCGAATAGCCTTTGGTGTAAGCACTCTACAATACAGAAAGCGCATTGAAGTAAAATTGGAGGGGTGAGCTGGAGTGCAAACAGAACCAGGGCAGGAATTCGATGGAATGACCGTACCTTCGAGGACGCTAACGAGCTCCGGTAAAGAGTTGTTATGCTCAAAGCAGCAGCTAAGTGAGTATAATCCACACAGATTAGCAAGCTGTGTAGAAGATATTAAGAGCACTGATAAAAACTGACCTCTAAAGTTTTCCGTCAGCTCCTTCTCCCTCGCTGCTGACGGTAGAGAGGACGCTATAGAACTCAAGTCCATTGCTCTAGACCCTCCCGGTTTAGTTAACGCTGGATTTCTGATTTATCGAAGGGAGCGGGTCTTGATTAGGTTTCTGCTGGTGAATGGGGTTGAGAGCAGAAAGACAGGAGGCTGCTGCCCAGTCCGGAGCGTCAAAGTTTTGGTCACATTTTCCATAAGTTTTTCAAGAGGCTAATATTGGTACAAGGCGTAAACTAAAGTACTAAAGGTACGTAAGGAATCCTAGAGGGAGCTCCAGGTCAAGAAAGTAGAACAATGGGGTGATCGCAATGGTCGCAACTTCCTGTACCTTGGTGAGTGGAAACCAAAATACTGACTGTAGAGCAAAACTCAAAACCAGACGTTTGGAAATTGATTCATTAGATGTTTATACCTATTTTCTTTCTTTGCTGAGAGAAAAAAGGGCGCAACTGCTGGTAGACGCATCTACGCAGAGTGATTCGTCGTTCGTTCACAGCTGCTGACAACCAACATGGTATAGCTACGTTTGTTCAGACTCAAGCATGGTTCTTTTCCCAGGTCACAACCCTCCTCTCTAACCGGTCGCATGGAATCCGACTATTGATGCTGTTTAGTTTGGAACAGATAAACAAGCAAATCTTGCGCTTTGGTGTCGAATTGATTGGCCGTTCTTCTTCCTCAGGACTCGATGGAACAAAGTTCTGAGCGGTATCAAGGGGAGTGCTATACTTAAAAACACTCACCAAACCTCCAAAGGTCTTTGGAACTTCGACGCCACGAAAACAACCCTTTGCGCGAGAGAACGAATGCCGCTTTGAACATTTCCTAGTATACCGGAAATCTGAGATGCTATCAAACCAATGGCGGGAGGCTTGGACGGCCGCCCAGTGAATACTGTGGAACTCAAAAATCGAGGTTTTCATTTGACGCGTTAAGAAGGTGTTCGGAGTAATCAGCAGAAACTTTATTCTCACTTTCGCTCTGGTACACCACCTGGGGCCTTTCAAGTGTACCGTCCATTACAGCCTTCCGCTATTTTCTTATACTTTTCTCATGGCAGATCCCAACCTCTCTCTTACAACCTTCAACCACGACAAGAGCTAACATCTATATTATTGGTGGTGAGTACTACTTTTGTGCCTATTTTGAAGTAGGCACAGCAGGTGGACGACGATCCACTTCGAACAACGCTAGAAGCTCTTGGATACTTTCCAGATGCTGACGAATAATTGGTCACAGCAAGCTTCTACGTACTTCCTTCTTGGTGGTTCTGTTCCCATAAGCATACTGAACGATGATTGCACCAGTGAGTGCGCCAAGTTGCCCATTCTGCCATTAAACTGAGACTAAATTCAACTTCTGATCCACCTCATTCACCTCGTTCATTCCAGCTTCAGAGAAATCGCAAGTCGTCCCAGCTCTCCATCTCACCTCTCCCAACTGTTCGTACGGTTTTCTTTTGTTGCCGCTGCACTGGCTTTAATCTTGTCAAGTGTACCGAAGCTTGCCGATTAACATTTGTGTACTATTATATTTCACTTTCATATAGCACGATGAAGAAGATCATGACCCTCAACCAGGATCATCTGTATTCTCAGCAGTGGTGGGAGGCAGAAAGACCTCGAGCGGAAGCCGCAAGGGCCAAGTGAGAAGCGGTGCTAGTGGAAGTAACCAAGTACAAGAAAAGAAGAAGAGTTTCCACGAAAGTTCAAACTCTCAAGGTGTCGACTTTGTGAGTAGCTCGTCTTGAACTAGCGCCGTCTGCGGATAGTTGTTGTTCATTCAAAAGGGTGGCGTCGATTGACTTGCTGCCTTGATCGTCTTTTGGCTCCAGAATGTCATCATCATGCAAACAGCTAAAGTAGGCTCTTCTATGTTGTCTAGTTCCTGTCATAAAACTGCTAACAGGTCATTGGTACTTACTTTCCAGTGGAAAGCCGCTCACGACACTTTCTCAAATCTCTTCCCATCAAACCCACCTCCGACTAACCAGGTATCAACCTACAGGGCCCACACGAAAAGAAAACAATCTCACAGAAAGAAACACTCAGCAGCAGAAGTTGTAGCCCACATTATACCACCAACACCGATACTTGCCTCTCGTGACTCGATCGATGTCACTGGCCGTCCTCCACCTACAGTATACAGACACGCAACCTTCCCAGCAATCATGACGACATCTAATCGTGCCCCCAAGGTAAAGACTCATTCACCGAAAGGACAATCGGAGGATTGGGGCCACATTGCGACGGTAAAACAACTCGAAATCACCCCCTGGATGGATTCCTTACCTCCGCTGAGCCAACTACAGCCATCGCCACCCCTCTCACGCACCCCTTCACCCTTCATGCCTGGTCGAGGGTCTGATGCTGGGAGTCCCAAATCGATCTTCACGGACGTTGGACTCGGCGAGCGATCGACGACATACGATAGGGCACTCTCTGCGGAATCGCGATCCCGAGAAGTCTCCCGAACCAGACGGTCATCCAACGAACAGATTAACAAAGCTTTGAGAGAAGTAGGGCTGATGTTCAATGCAACGACCAGGGCCGTGAAAAACATGAATAATTCGCCCCCCTTGACATCATTGCTGCTGTCGCCAACTTCACCAATCGTCTCCATTGGCAAATTGGGAAAACTGGAACTTCTTACCCCATCCCCTGGTGAAATGGGTTTCTTGATGTCTCCCGAGGAAAGTGACGCCGAGTTTGGTCCAAACGACGAGGAAGATGAGGAGGAATCGGATGAAGGTGGAGATCGGGAGAGCGACGAGCTGAACAAGATGGGTAGGGGTAGAACGTCTGAGATGAAGGAGCTGCGAGCAAAAGTGGAAGCAGACCTCCTGGAAGCTAAGAGGAAAAGGGAGCAAGCGACGAGTCGAGAGAGGAAGGGGCTGTCTAAACCGAGCGGAATTGGATTGGTTGTCGCCTCTCGAGGAGTGGGGCTGTAGACGAATTCATTTCCATCATTTTTTTTCCTTTTTCTTTTTTGGAAGTGCTGAATCTATATGCTGAAAGAATTTGCCTTGCAATGGAGGTCGGTCCTGCAAGGGAAACACAGCGATGGAGGTCAATGCAAGTTTTCGTTTCGCATTGCTACTAGCAACAAAGCAGAATTCTGTTTCACAACTAGATAACATTCTTTGCAATTACCAGAGATCATTTGTATTCCAGCCAATGCAGACTTGCCTTAATCCAGCACGGAGGTATACACTTCCTAAGGATTACTAATTTCATTGCACTTGGATTGGAAGACCCCAAGAGTGAACTATTCGAAACAGAAAGCTCTTTCTTGAAGAAGTAAGTTGAAGCGTAGAGATTAAACATCAACACACGATAATCCCTCCCTCATTTGCATGAGAATGGTAACGGTCATAACAAGTAAGCGTGGCATACTCGCCACCACTCCTGAAATCAGATTTTAACCTCCATCTTTCTGTCCCTCCATCCTCGCCCGGAGGACATCATCCTGTACTGTCTAACAGTCCCCACTCAATCTTTCTGTCACCACTTCATCTGCTTGTATCGCACCTCATTTGAATCCGTTGGGTTTCCGTCCATCTTGCCGATAAATAGTGATGTCGTCCTAATCGACTAGCTGACTCCTCGTATGAGGAGCCTACAGCCGTTTCTCAAGTGCTTACATAACCGCTTCTCGGCGATACAGTCAACGCGCCAGTCAGCCCATGCGAGGAGTGCGAACTCGAAAGCGAAGCCGCCGACATCGGTCGTGGTGATGACACGCTCTCCCGCCACGGCTCACCGGGCTTTCGCTCCCCTCTCCGCGTTACGCCCATATAAGGACTCGCGCTCTCCACAGCCACTCCTCCTTTCCCTCTCAACAAAACTTCGATATCATCCAAAAGCTTTCAACCTTGTGATTGATTCATCTCACTGTCTGTCCAACTATAAAACACCATGACTTCGATCTCGTCGTACCGCTCTCACATGCGAGCTTACCTCCAGCAACAGATCACCCAGATCGAGCAGCACCAGGATCACCAGCAACAGGATCTGAGTCATTCACTTCAGAAACTCGCTATACTGTCCACCGGTGAGGAGGATCAACCTCAGAAGAAGAGAATTCGACGTGCTCCACCTTTCGACCATTCGTCGTCGGCCCACTCGTCAGCCTCCTCATCCACCTCCTCGTCCTCTTCGAACGACTCTGTCTTTATTACAAAAGCTAGTGGCCTTGAATCTGGTAACTGGCTCAAAGTGAATGATGATTCGAGAGCTGTGTCCCATCACCGCGACAAGAAACACGGGGTGAGCAGGCCTGCGAGAGTCGATCTGCTAAAGTCCGCTGTTCCATCATTTTCGTGAGTAGTTTTTTTTCGCAATCTCTAGAAGCCATGGTGTGGCCTAGCGTACTGAGATTTTCTCCTTCGTTTCAGATCGTCGCTCGACTACGGCACTCCCACGCTTGTCGAACACATTGAACCAACGAGAGGAAGGACAGCCTTTCCACTAGCCATCCGAGCGTAGTTGTTTCCAGTGAGTATTGCTTCTGTGTTCAACGCTCAATACGATTTCAAGGTTTGCGCTAGGGTGCTGACTGAACTCTGTTTCCCTTCACTAGCGCTTCCGATATGCACCCAAACTTTCTTCATAACTTACTGAGATTCAGCTCAACTCTTCTTGTAATTAGAGAATAATTGCAAACGTTGTATCATCATCTGTCCGCTACATCATGTCCAAATGTTTTTTACACCCGCCGTTGTTTACCATTGCCTACTTTGTATCGCTACGGTTTTTCTCAGCTAAATACTTCATTCTGAGTTTCATTTTGTGTTATACATGTATCTATTCCAACAGTTTCTTCTGTGTTCGTCACTTCAGGTCATCTTGAGCTCAGACAAATTGACGAGGCAATCCAGTGTGCCGAGGAGTCGTCACTGGGCGCGTAACCACATGGAAGTGTGTTCAAGGGAGGACTGGAGCATCCCTGGCTTGCTTGTGGGTCCTCCATTCATCCGAATGGTAAACGTAATTCTCCACAAATCCTTATCTCTATTTCAGCATAAACCGGAGCTGGAATGCGGCAGCCCTTGTTCGAGTCCGGATACTGTATAATGCTTCTCAACATCCCAGACCTTCCTTCCAAACCGCTTCCTTCACTTAGGCGAACACTCAACAAATGATGGCTGAACCAGTTGTGGCCTCAGAACCTGCTCCAACAGAGCCAGGGAAGAAGAAGGACATCCTGAACTTCACATTTCTCGGCGACAAACTCAACATTCGAAATGATCCTGCATACAGCCCTTACCCAAGCAGAAGATCAGTAGTATATGGCCTCAAGGGGATGGTAGCTTCCAGGTTAGTGCCTTCAGTGCCTCCCACCTTCTTGCCTCGAAGATCGGTTCGCTAATTCTCGGGCCCTCCAGTCAACCGTTGGCTACTCAGGCGGGTATCGAGATCATGAACAAGGGTGGGAATGCAGCCGAAGCCGCTGTAGCTGTAGCCGCAGCTCTCAATATTACAGAGCCATCTTGTACAGGTATCGGCGGTGACATGTTCTGCTTGTTCTTTAATGCGAAGGATGGCTCAGTGAAAGGTACTTGCGCTTGAAGCCTCGCATGTGTACTTCATATAGAGATTAATTCTCTCTTTTGGACTCTAAGGTATCAACGGCTCCGGACGTTCTCCCGCTGCGCTTTCTATCCCATATCTGCGTTCTAGGGGAATAGACGGCCTGCACATCCCTCTCTCGGATATCAATTCTGTTACAGTCCCAGGTGCCGCTGATGGATGGCTAGAGACTATTAAGACTTTTGGAAGTGGAAAGTTGACAGTCAAGGAAATTTTAGAGCCGTCAGTACCACCATTATATTTGCTTTGCGACGACGGAGGTGTTGATGTAATGTCATTCGCTCTTGCAGTGCGATCCGGATGGGAGAAGAAGGTGTTCCAGTTTCTCAGATGCACGCTCATGCTTGGGGGACCTGTGTCAATGACATTAAAAGCGGCTCAACGTCTGCTAATGCCATGCTGCTGAACGGGAGAGTGAGTCTGTCTATATTCCTATCGACATCCCTCCTCACCCGCTTACATTGTCATCTTTCGCTAAAGGCCCCTCTGGAAGGAGAGATCATGGTCTTTCCCGATTTGGCAAAAACTTTCCGTGAGATTGCTGAACACGGGCGGGACGGTTTTTACTCTGGCAGAATTGCGCAAGAGATCGTTAATGTCATCAAGGTAGGCATCCTTCACCTAGGATCGCTGGCTTGAGATTTTTACTCACGCTGCTAATGTTCTTGTACTCTTCAACATCCTCAGTCGAAAGGAGGTCTCATGGAACTCTCTGATCTCGCATCTCATCACTCAGAACACATCACTCCCATTACTTACACCTACCAAGACAGCATCAAAGTTTATGAATGTCCTCCCAATGGCCAAGGTCTCACTGCATTGCTCGCTCTTGGAATCCTAGACGAGCTCCAGAAATCAAATACCATCAAGCCCCTCAATGAGATCCAACACAATTCGACTGAGTATCTTCACATCCTGATTGAAGTTCTGCGACTTGCATTCGCCGATACGAGATATTACATTGCTGATCCTCAGAAGTCGCTTGTACCGGTAGAGGAGCTACTGAGTCAGAAATACCTCAGGGAGCGTGCGAAGCTTTTTGACGCCAGTCACGCGGTCAAGGACGTCTCACATGGGTCACCAGCGGTGTCTTCGGATACAGTTTACTTCACTGCTGTTGATAAAGGTACGATCTTTTGATATTCTCGCTCTCGAAAATCCGTCAAACGTGACTGATATTTTGTCGCAGATGGAAATGCTTGCTCCTTCATCAACTCCAACTACGCACACTTCGGCAACGGAGCTATCCCTCTCGACTGTGGGTTTACTTTGCAAAACAGGGGCTCTGGATTCCACTTGGAGGAAGGCCATCCCAACCAGCTCACTGGTGGAAAGAGACCTTATCATACGATTAGTAAGTCCTCGATTCCATGTCAAACCGTTGAAGAACCCTCTGACGCCTCTCCATGTAACCTATTGTAGTTCCAGCGATGGCAACCAAGGACGGAAAACTCTTCATGTCATTTGGTGTGATGGGTGGGTTCCAGCAACCTCAAGGTACGGAGGCATGAGATCAGCTAACATCTGGACAATGAGTTGACAACTATCCCCTCTCAGGTCACGTCCAAGTCCTGCTGAACGTCTTACGTGGAATGACTGTGCAGGCTGCAATCGATGCACCACGTCTGTCCATTGGTGCCGGGAGACCTGATGCCCCTTTGACAGGTGATGTCTCTTCAGAGGTCTTCTTAGAAGAAGGGATTGCAGACGAGATTGTTGCGGAGCTCACGAAAATGGGACATGCAGCTAAGCATACCTTCGGTTTTTCAAGATTGACCTTCGGTCGAGGACAAGCCATCAAGTATACTGAAGACCCATCAACTGGTCGACGGGTCTTCGCCGGCGGTTCTGACGGAAGAGGTGATGGACATGCAGTCGCTCAGATTTAGAGTAACTTTTCCCCTTCAATACTTGTATTCATGTGTATTCCTGTACCAGGGGCTCGCTTCTTAGCTGAAAATCAATACAACTCTAGTAATACGTTTGTACAGCCGCTGTAAAACCAACCTATACAGGATTCAGACCCAAGTCGTGCGTTGGACCAGCAGCAAAGTCGAATGGAAAGGACCAAGATGACATAAATTGTGACCAAGCCTCAGGGTTCAGGTCGCCATTATCACCGAAAGTCATCGGAAGAACTGGATCATCGCCGCCATCGTTCTGAACCTGCACCTCTTCTTCCTCTCCTATCACTCGCACAGATGACCCTCTTCCACTTGAACCTCCGATGATGACAGTTCCCTGGTTAACAAAAGACAGAAAGGACGTTGTCAGATTCAGTAGCAGAAAGCACAATTAGGATACGTACCGGTGGTAGATCCTGCATCTCTTTCGCTCGTTCTTCAGTTACTACTAGAACACCACCTGTCGGTCTTGAAGGGTCGCTGAGGAAAGCGAAGCCAGCAGCCGCGGTTGGTAGAGAGTTCAGGACGCCTGGAGTCGGGTTTAAACCTCTTTCACTCTCAAACGAACTCTGACCCTTCAGATGCACCACCTTCGTTGCAAACAGCATCGTTGAAACGACATCCAGATCTCTTCGTCGCAGCGGGAAGTGGTCCTCCGACGCAAGAACGCCTTCCCATCGCGATATGGCGGCTTGAACGAGCTCGAGAATTTGAACTCCTTCCTGCTCTTTCCTCCGAGCCCAAGTATGATACTGATCAGAGAAGGAAACGTCAGCAAGGGTACGTGGCTCATCCATTTAAGTTCCCGCGACATACCTGGACAATGCTGTTTACACCAACGCAGTACGAAACCATGAACGCAACGTCTAGACTTTCATCGTGCTGAGCGACCCAGGTGAGAGATTCGGTCGTAACTTTCAATAGGTTGAACCATGTAGGAATGTCAACGTTCGTTGAAAAATGAGATGGGCAAATGAAACTGAAACGATGGTGGATTGTCAAAACAAGACGGTCGAGCCGGTAGTCGGAGAGGAGACACACCTAAATCTCATGAAGCAACGATACAACAGGACCAGTACTGTTGAGAACAAAAGATGAAGGAGGCCAGCCTGCATGCTTGAAGAAGGACCGTCGAACTTGTAATCCGGTGGAAGCTTCTCTCTCCATATCTCAAGTTCTTCTTTGATTTCTTCTACTTCGCTGTCGTTTGTAGATTTCAATCCTTCTGGGCCGTAAATTCTAGAGCAAACCTAATTAGTAAAATAAATGAATAAATTGCAAAGATGTCGTGAATACAATATCACGAAAATATGAAGACAAAACGAAGAAATATCTTACCTTGAAGAGAAGGTGCGACAAGACGGTCATGGCGCTCATGAACGGTGACGTTCTAGGTAAATCTGGCAAGAGACTCCGTTGGCTACCAGATCTAACACCACTTGAGCGGTGGAACTCGAGGGTCGTCGGTTGAATGCCATACTTTGCGCTCCACCACCGTTCGAGCACCAGCGCGGTACACCAGATCCTACGTCTCAGTTCTGAGTTGACTTCGACTGAGGGAAAGTCAGAGTTGAGACCAAGGTCAACTGCCTACACGCAGACAAAGTTGGTGTTAGGTACAGGCTGGGAAGGGGATGAAAACAAGGACTCACCATGCGAATCGCTGCTTGAAGGCGAGATCGCCCAACGTTTTCAGGCGCCGCAACAGAGCTCGTCGATAGCAAGTCTTCAGAGATACTGAGAATCAGAAGAATCTGGACATTCAACACTGAGACGTCACTGAGAACGTCGTCATCTTTCAACATCTGATCAACTATAGAGGAAAGATAAGCAGTTAGACTACCCGGTGCTTTGGAATGACAGTCCGACAGTTCACTTACTGCCATTCCGTATCAGCATATGAACGCTTTTCAAGCAAGTTCTTCTACACGTAGCAACCCCACAGATAGCATATACAAGTAGCGGTGGAGGCGACTGGTACGCCAGGAGCTCAGGAGCGAGGATGATTGGGAAGAGAGCTGCGATTTCTGAGAAGTAGGTTCTGACCAGAGACTCAATGACGTCCTCCCAAGGATGTACTTGGAGGAACTGTGCTAGCTCGGGCGATTGATGCTGAGCTGTTGAGAACACTGCCGTTGGGTGGTGGAGGATTTGAATGCGCCCATCTCCACCCTTGCCGATCCTGTCCATGGAGATGTGATATTTAAGGTCGTGAGAGGAGAGAGAAGGAATGGGAAGAGTTGGAGTAGAATGGAGGATATAGTTGATCGAAGTACATCCTGAAAAACAGAACACTTCATTCAGCCTTTGGCGCAGAGACTAATTCCGAACTGCTCACCTTCGAACCGCGCAGCCGGAGGTCGATTTCGTCTCGCTGAGTTCAAGGGAATAAGTGGAATGCTTATTTTAGTGTTGTCTGAGTCGAGAAGGTAACCATTGGAAGATTCAGCAGACATGTTAATTGCTGCAGTCGCGATTGGGGTCGAGAGCTGCTGAGCTTTAGAAGACCCCGTAACGGTCGCAACCTTGACTGTAGCTTGGATTGAATCGACTTTGTTGATCCTTTTATTCCTAGTTTCTGTGATTGGGATGTCGAAAGTACATGTCAAGTCGAGCTTCGTACAAATAACACACTGGTTCTGGTCCAAGTCGCATCTACAAAATGAGGAGAAAAAGGCCGTCAAAGACCATTTGTGAGCTTATCCCTACCAGATATACGAACTTGGTTTTCTAGAGAGGGAGGTGGGAGTGAGCCTGGTTTTCCGGGAACTGATATGGCCACTCGGAGTACATACCTTGATTCTACACCTGTCACAAGCTCTGATAGCCTTGGGCTTAGCTGGTCCGTCTGAAGGAGGCTCTTTCCGTTTTCCTTTTGGCTTGGAGCTGCTGGCTGGAGCTGAGGGTTGATGCAACGGGACAGCAGCCGTGCCGTCGTGGTTCAATGAAGCCCCTGGGATTGAAGTGTTGAATGGATGGCCAAAAGGAGGAGAACTGAATGTATTACTAGCTCCCCCTTGAGGTGAATGACTCAAGAAGTCCATCCTGAGCTGGCCGTTGGTTGTCGAAAACAGCCCTGTGGATTTTATATCCTCTGCATTACGAAACAAGTGGCGTCTGTTTTTCTTCCCTCCGCGCAGGTCGAGTGTTGTGTATTCTAGTGTTTCCGCTTGCAATCTTCCAATGGACATTCAGTTATGGCATCTACTTGCATTTATATCTATGACCAGGATCTTCCTCCGTCCAACACAATATGCTGCCCTGTCATGTAGGATCCCGCTGGAGATGCTAGCCAGATCGCCGTCCCGGCCAAATCAACCTCATCACCACCCCGCTTCAGCGGTACCAGTACCTTTGCCTTAGAAATCATACTGTTTGGGTTGTTGGGGTCATTCATCGCACTGACGAAGTAGCCTGGCGCAATCGCGTTCACTCTGACGCCGTGCTCACGGAATTTCGAAGCAAGGAGGCGAGTGAGGTGATCAGCTGCAGCTTTGGAAACTTGATATGCGGGTTGGTGAACGTTAGGATCTGACATGCGGCCCCCTATCGATGTGATGTTGATGATGCGGCCACCAAGCTTGCTTGCAGCTAGCAGGTGAAGGCAGCCGACTGACAGGAAGTAAGGTGCTTCTACATTACAAGAGAATGTTGAAGACCAGGTACCTGACGGTGAGGAAAGCATTGCTGCCTGGAGGTCTTTCAGAGCGGTGGTGTGAGAAGATTTAGCATCAGGGACGACGATGCCAGCGTTGTTGATGAGAACGTCCAGCTTCCCATCCAAGGCAGCAAGAATAGTAGTCAGAGATTCACGCACTGTGATATCGGCTACGATTCTGGTCTCAATGGCAATCAAAACAGTCATCAGCGCCATTCCGCTGAACCAAGTTGCTTCAAGCTCCCAACTCACGTCTGTATCGTATTACCACTCTCAGCCAAGATTTCCTGAGCCGCATCTTCGAGAACAGCTCCTCTTCGTCCAGTGATGAAGACTTTTGAACAAAGGACCTGGTGAGTCTCCTGCTCCTGTCGACGGAACGTGACGTGAAGGTCAATTCGAACTGACCTTTTGCTCCGTTCAAAGCAAAAGCCTTAGCCATAATCAGGCCCAACCCAGATCCACCACCAGTGATCAAGACAATTAGTCCTTCCACAGAGAACAAGTTGGTGAGTGAGGTTTTTGGCAACGCCATCTGAAATCAATTTAAGGCGCGGCGCAGAGTAATTCAGACCGCTTGTTGCTCAATCCTGTTCCAGGAGTAAAAACAGTGGTCTTCTTGAAGTAGCTTTTGCTGGTAGCTTCTGCTCTCTGCACACACTCTTTCGCGATCCCGTGGTTGAGAAATAGACCCTTATCGAGACGTTCCCGGAGCTGCAGCAGATGTCGCGATAGCGTCCGGAGGCCAAAGTGAGCCCCGTTCTGTCTGATGCTAGATTTTGCAAATCATCCTAGGTGTGATCTTGCGTCATGTTCTCTTCCGGTTCCAAGCTGAGCGCCGGCTTCGCTGTTACACGACTTCCAGGACGACACCTTCTCCACGACAAAAAAACGAAGTGTTCGGAGAGATGCTGGAAGCATCAACTCCCAACTGCATATAAACCCCAGGCTGCCTTATCTCCAGTCTCCCTCTCTCGCATTTTCTGTCATCGCTTCTCTCGACAACTTTCTTTCGCCGTTTACGCTTCACCACACAACAACAATGGCTATCGAACCAATCCCAATCGTCGACTGGACCCCTCCAGCCCCGACTACCACTCCTCTCGACTATGCTGATCTGACCGTGATCGATCTTTCCCAGTTCCACACTCCTGGTGGAAAGGAGAAACTTGTCGAAATCATCAAGTACGCCTTGACTGACGTTGGTTTCTGGATGGTCACAAACACTGGTTTCACGGACGAGGAAATCCGACACCAGTTTGCCTTGGGTCAGACCTTCTATGAACAATCGTTGGAAGAGCGCAACAAGAACCGCGCTCAGCTTGAGAAGGGTGGTTACTTTGGTTACAGAGGCGTAAGTACTTCCGTCACAAGACCCGTTAATTTCATCCGATCTGGCAATTAACTTACTTCCTCTTTTTAGGCTTGGGAACGCGAAATTGTTGGTTCAGGAGGTGTCAAGGATAACATGGAGTGGGATCTCCTCGTCTCATTAAATGTTTGGAGCTCGTGCTGATCACCTGCGCTCTGCTTAGACTTGTCAACGTCCCTAAGTACACTGAGAACTACGCCCATCTTCCTCGTCATGAACTCTTCAAGCAGAACGAAGCTGTCATTGCTGACTTCTCTCGAAGATGCTGGCAAAATATTGCTTGTCCTCTCTACGTTCTCTTTGCCCTCGCGATGGAACTTCCAGAAAACTACTTCGTAGAGAGACACGAGTACGAGAAGCCAAGTGAGGACCACTTGAGATACGTAAGTAGTCCTTGTCGTTCACTGCCCGATGACCTTACTGGGACTAACATTCGGTCGAATCCTCAGATGATGTACCATCCTCGAACCAAGGAGGAGGACGCCAAGTGCCAAAACCTCTGGTCTTGGGCTCATACTGATTATGGTGAGCCTTTTGCACTTCAGTGATCACCTCCCACTCTGAGCTCATGCTATTTCGCAGGTTCTCTCACCATTCTCTTCTCCCAAACTGTCTCTGGACTCCAGGTCAAGATGCCAAACGGAGCCTACAAGGACATCAAGCCGATGGTTGGAAGTGCCGTCGTCAACGTTGCTGATACACTCTCCTTCATGACCAAAGGTAAGTGGAGACGTATCGTCGCGGCTTTTACGACTCAAACTGACGACCCTGTTGTTTCAACAACATAAGGTTACCTCAAGTCCACCATCCACCGTGTTACTCGTCCACCTCCAGATCAGGACCATATCCACAGAGTTGGTGTCATCTACGGTTGTCGACCAAATGACAATGTTGTTGTTTGCCCAGCTCCATCGCCAGTTCTCCTCAGACAAGGTCTCATCACCCAGGCAGAGTTTGATGCTGGTGGAGAGCCTTTGCAAGGCGAAGAAGGGGTCACTGCTCTCGAATACCTTCAGTCTCGCGTCAAGGCTGTCCACGCTCAGTCTACGTATGGTACGTTGATTCCTGGAGATCGCGATGCTCAAACTGACCAATCGCGTACTTCTTTGCTTATCAGGTGCTGCCGCTGGTGCAAAGTTCAAGCACAAGAACTTGGAGATTATCGAAAACCATGCCGATACTGCTGCCGCGTGAAATACCGTACCTTTCTTTGTTTATATTTTTTTGATGATATCCTTTGGCATTCTGAATCCATTCACCCATTTCAAGATGGACATGTTTTAAGGGCTTTAGAGAAGCACACGCCAGACAAAGATGGAAATGACCGGAGACAGACTTACGGTGACACCACGTTTTTTGCGCGGGGCAGAAGTGCCACTTGCGAACTTGCAAACCTACAACGTTGGATCTCCAAATGAGGTGCATCATTCAAACAAAGCCTAGTTCTCCAGAGCATCATCGCCTTCTTCTATTCTCTTCCCAAACGATGCATTACAGAAAATGGAAACGACACACAGTACGGCGCATCCAGCAGAAAATGCGAACGCACCTCTCAGAGCCATCGAGTAGCAGTTGATCACTAAAATATAACAAGGAGTCAGAAGGGAGTTTTAGACGAGAAGTTACACGGAGCTTTCCTTTTTGTTGTAACTCTGGCTCTAGAAGGAGGATGTGGTCTACGCTGCTTCTGACGTATTCAATAGTCTGCCCCCAAAAAGATAAAATAAATAAATGATCCAGTCATCTGAGCTGGCGTAAGACAAGGATAGATCTCTAGACAGTGGAGCTTACTGCAGTTTTGTTGGGACCGGATATCGAGGATTCGAGTGTTGTTGCGAGCACATTTTGCAAGACTGACTGAGAGCCTGAAATACCAAAGACAGATCCAAGAGAGCGAGTGAGGAAGATTAAAGAGGTGGTGATCGCTTGTTCTGAAGGTTAGAGCAGTGCAAACAAGTTCAGTCATATAGAGGCAGAGTGAAACGTGAAGGTGAGCTCACCTTGCGAGTTACGGTTACTGATGTCAATCAACGAAGCTGGAAATAGAATACCCTGTCCAAGGTTCGTCCAAATGATATGAGCCAGGAAAAACCACTCGCCCTTTCCGTTGCCGTCCTCGAATGTTAGCAAGAGATCCATTCCAGAGCCGAGAAGGAGGACTAGTGATCCAACATTGGACAAGAGGCCGGTGAGGGAGATACTGACACCGTTGAGCATCAGACCAGTGAAGATAGAGCCAATTGGAGCAGCAAGAGCCGGATAGGCGAGCTTTTCCGAGGCGTCAGCGACTGAGATGAGCAGCACAGATTGGAAATAAGTTGGGAGGAGGTAAAAGGTACTGAACATGCAACAGGCACCTGAATTTGACCAAAGAATTAATCTCGGATCCTAAAACAGATAAATTACAACTACGAACCAAAGAAATTGGCGCCGAGATGAGAGAGCATGGCCTTCCCGTGAAAGAGTGTCAAAGGTAACACAGGAAGCTCGCATCTTTTCTCATGCCAGAAAAAAAGAGCCAGTATTATACCGGTGAGAACGAAAGACGAGATGATCAATGGGTGGGACCATGGAAGCTCATTTCCGCCGATGTTGAGACCGAGAAGTATTGTCGTGATGCAAGACATCTGAAAGCAGAAAGTCAGCATTAACGTTCCAACAGAAAAACTAATGAGAGTTGGAAATATAGCTCACCAGCAATATACTTCCAAGTATATCAATATCAGACATTTTGAGGTTCGTCTTCTTTTCGATTCCCAGCTTCTGAAGCTTCGAGTGACCCTTGATGAGGAACACAAACAAAGATAACAAGCAGATGGGAATCTGTCCGTAGAAGCACCACCTCCAGCCAAACTTTTCCGTGATGATTCCCCCCATGCTTGCTCCAAGCGCTCCACCAAGCTGGGGAGAAGCAGCAACAAAAGGAGGATTAGATTTGAGATCTGTAACGGCGCGACTTTGTAACGGGAAACTCACTCCATAAGAAGAGTTGGTCATTGCTTGGTAGAGACCTCTCCATTTAATCTCAATGAAATCGTAAGCGATGATCTGTGAAATAGTGATGAGGCCAGCGCCTCCAATTCCGCAGAATGATCGCGCAAGGATCATCTGTGTTAGGGAGGTAGAGAGCCCACAACAGATACATCCAACTGAAAAGATACTGAGAGCGAATACGTATACAGCAGTTCTTCCAAAAAGGCCGGCAAAGCGACCGTACAGCTGAGAGAAGAAGGTAGCTGGTTTGTGACTCTGCTAAAGTCTCGTTTCAAACCTCAAAAACTTACAGGCTGAACAGCAGTTGAGACAATCAAGTAGGATGTAGCCACCCAAGCTATGTTATTTCCTGCGTTAAAGCTGGCTCCTATGGAGTTCTGGATTGAGGCTATAATCTGAAACAAGAGGGCAAAGCCATAATTCAGTAAGTTGCCTTTTGAGATTGAGCTTGTCTCAGGAGAGATTCCAAAGGAACTGACAGTATTCTCCAGTGCAGCTAGGAAGATATTCGCAAAGAGGCAAGGCAAAATACAAGCCAAATCCGTCTTTGAGAGCTTCTGTTTCTCAACCTTGGGGAGTAAAGGGGTCGTTTCAGTCTGAACGAGTGAGGTTGGAGCCATCTCCTGGAGGAATGGTCAGAAGATAGGTAGGAGAAGGAAGCATTATGTTTAGAAAAGATGGTCGTGCTTATAAAATGGGCTAATCGCGTTACGACGGAGCTGAGAGGTCGCGTCCGGAAGTCGTTTAAAGCCTCATTGCCACCAGCTCTAGTTTTTGTTTACGGTTCGAGACCTCATATCTTCTACTAGCATGGAGAGCTGCTGAGGCGCACCGCGAAACATTGGCTAAAGTGACATTTTATAAGCAGCAGTTATAGTTTCTCATAAACACGCAATCACAGCTGCTGCTGAAGGAAGAGTGCAACTTCAGTGTACCACTTGGCAATGTTAAGCTCGTCGGTAATGATATGGTTCTCCGTTGGGAAGTACAGCAGTCTGCTAGGCACTCCTTGTCTAGCAGAAAATGAGAGATGTGTTAGAAGGACATAGAAGGAGCCAATATACAAGCGACACCAACCTCTGCAGCGCGTTATAACCGGCGATGCTCTGAGTTTCTGGCACTCGGTAGTCTGAGAGTAAAGATATGAGTCAGTTTCTTTTGCTACTTCTGGGGAAACAAGAAAGAACAAGCGTCAGACCTTTACCGCCGTGGATGAAAAGTTGAGGAGTCTTAGCGTTCCAGACCAAGTTCGTAGGATTCCATTTGTTGCTATTAATGAATACCAACGAATGTCAGAGGTTAGAATACTATTTGAAAGAAATGGACACTGCTCACTAGGTTGACGAGTTATCTCCTGGAAGACCAACGAACTCCCATTCAGGCTGATCGCACAAAATAAATTAGAAACAATCAGAAACTCGAATATGGTAGCGAAAAACGGGACGCAGAGCTCACCCAGAAAGACTCATCAATCTCATACACAATGTCTGTTGTCGAAAAGATTCCACCCTGGCTGATCAAGCCTTTGAACTTGAAGTCGTCATTGTGGACCTGGATCCAGTTGATAGCCCAACCACCATAAGCTCCCACGCCAAGAGCGAAAGTTTTGGAAGAGTCTACTTGAGAGTACGATGAGAGTACATGTTGAAGCACGGCAGAGATATCGTCCATCGGCTGAGCACCCCATTCACCTCGTCTGATCTGTTGGAAAGCTGTCAAATGAAGGTCAGCTTGAAAAATGTTGGTGACGGCTGAGAAAGAGTACTTACCAGTGGAATATCCAGAGGATCCAGTCGGGTTTATTTGAACGACCACGAAACCTAAAGTGACCAAGACTACAAAACGCAGTAAGACGGGTCAGATAATTTCGACATATATACTAGATGAGCGATACAACTCACCATTAGGATTTGACGTTCCAGCGGTCCATTCATCTCTCCAAGAATCGTCCATAATTAATATCAACAGGGGTAAAGGTGACGCCTCCTTTGAGGACGGTGGGAAGAAGATTCGAGCTTGGACGTTGATATCGTTCGACGATTTGACCCAGATTTTCTCGCCTTGGCCTTGAGTGAGATCGAGAGCCGCGGAAGTAGCATTAGCTGTAAAGTCAGTCAGTCTGTATTAACAAAATGATAAAAATTCAGGATCGATCCAAAGAAGGCGCGCTTAGAGTGAGGCCGGCTGACCTGATCTCTTCCAAGTTGTCAGCCGGGTCTTCGTATGGCGAGTGAGATGTCATGTACAGCTCTGGCGGCTGAGCGATTGAAGATTTTAGAGAAATCAAGTGCGAGTGTTGCAATGGAGTGATACTAGTGACGCCCAGAGGAAGCGGTCAGCTGGAGTTCGAGGCAGAGGCAGCAAGGCGAGTCAAGGAGCCCTTACCCAACGTGTACAGAATGGTGAATGGTGTGGTTGGTTTCAATAAGGGTTGGTACTCTTGGAGATGAAGTCTGAGATTCCGGGGTCCAGATGTGATAGATTGAAGATTCCGTTTCGTGTTCTGTGATGAGGTTGAGAGCTTCACCACTGAGGGAGAACTAGATAGATCCAAAGTTTACCGACATTAAACCTCTATTCTTTTAGTTTTCAGATGGGGTTAAAGACGTACCACGACTTTGCTTGGGCTGAGATCATAATCAGCGATCTCGACCTCCCATTTCTTAGCGCCGTCAAATATCCACAACTTCCTCTGTCCCTTTGCGTTGCCATCCTGAGACTGTTCTAGCCATGCAATCTTGTCCCCATTGAAAGTTGGGGACGAGGATTGACCGCCAACACCACTTGACAGGAGTTGAGGTTTCGCATCAGAGGAGAGTAAGGACAGAGTGTAAAGCTACAGCGCGAGGAAAGTGAGAAAATGTGTTCAGCGATGGGTGATAGAGACGATATAACTTACATTGGTCCGAGTGTGGAAGGACTTGTGAACTGATGGATCCTTCGAGACGATCGCAATTGACTTTTCTGACATCTTGATATCGAGCGGGATCTAGACGGTCGGAAGAGCTGAAGTCAGTATCATTTGCACCGCCAGTAAATGGAACATTTTGACTTACTATTCCAGTTCCAACCAATGGCGCAACAAACTTGTTGCCTTCCAGCTTCCAAGCTTTCTCCGTAGCTCTCAGCTTGCCCAAGAACAACCTCGGCTGTTTCCTTCTTGTCCAAGTGTCCCAATATCTAGCCCAAACACCTTCGTAGACCCATCCTCCTTCCCAACCTTGTCCAGCTTCTATATCCTCTTCGTCTTGCTCCAAAATCGTGTCGAGTCTCTCGTCGAGATATGCGTTGGTGACAACTGCGAGGACGGAAGAAGCCGGGGAGAACTCGAGATGAGTTGGTCTCACTAAAATCTCGAATCGATGGATAAGGTGTGGATGTGAGATTGAGGGTGGATACGCTGGAGGGGTGACGGTGTAATTCACGTTGTACGAGACCAAGTCCCACGAGGTAGCTCCGGACGGCTGTAAGACTGCCAGCGAGCTGTTAGACAGCCAAGTGAAGAGGGAGTCTTTGGTAACATTGAAAGCAGGGACTGGTTGTACTTGGAACTGGGCGTTGACTGGGAGCATCCAGAGCTGATTGTAGGAGCTGAAACAAGAGCGAGGAGGAACGAAGTCAGCAGCTGGAAGCAGAATGAATTATAGGTAATTTTCGCAACCTACGACTGTGCTTCATAGTCGAAGGTCTTCACTGTGACTGCAACTCCCTCACCGTTGGGAGTTGCGACCCACTTCTGAATTGTTGGCACTTGCACGAGCGACTTCGCATCGAACGAATTCTTTTTCTGATTCTCCTGCTGATGAATTTGCTGGCCGAAGATCTGTTGCTGAGGAGGTCCGAATGGAGTTGCTGCGAGCACTTGAGAAGAGAGTGTTGCCAGTCCAAATGCGACCTGCAGGAGATGAACCATTTTGGTAAACAAAGTTGCTCGCCGTCAAAATACTTGGGAACTCCTGTTGCTGAGCAGATGTCACAACAAAGACCCAAGAAATCCATTTGATGTCGAAATCACCTCATTCCCTCCTTATCTCACCATCATCCGGAGGTCCACAATTCACATCCGGCCCACCTCCTCGCCTTTTTGCCATTGTGAATCCACCTGTACGTTTCTCCGGCTAGAACTGGGGGAATCGCCATCAAATGCTCTTAGTACGTCTTAGCCTGCCTTATCTCCCTGGAATTTCAACATCGGAAAATGCCAACATTGGGCTTGTGAGCGAAACGCCCTCGGATGCAGAACTTTTCGTGTCCTCCGTCCCTTTCAGCTCCGGGCAGTTCGTCTGATAACGACATCCTTATCCAATCATTCACTACCTATATAACTCGAGGTCTCTACTGAAGGGCTGCCTGCTACACGCATTTGCTCCTCTTTTTTCTATCCCAATCTTTTCGCCTTTCCTCTCCTCCCTGTTCTCGCCAAAAATTTGGTAAACAACCAGATATGTCTGAAGTTACCAAGGAAACCCACGACGAGGATGCTCTATTACTGCAGAAGAAGGAGAGGGCTCTTGTATGGAAGATCGATCGCTTGTGTGAGTGTCTTTTGAACATGAATTGCTTTTGACCGGCTCTGACGGTTGAACTTCCGCTTTTTTCCACCCCTGCTTGCTGATGGCGCAATCGTGTTTCCCCCCTTTCTAACATAAACACAAAACAAAGTGATGCCTCTACTAACCATTAGTTTCGGTCTCCAATACTACGATAAGGCTGTATTGGGATCAGCATCTGTCTTCGGCATCATCGCAGATCTTCACCTGTCAACCACCACACACGGTGTCACCTCAACCATCAGATATTCCACCGCCAATGCCGCCTTCTATTACGGTTACATCTGTGCGGTCTTGGGATGGGCTCTTCTTCTTCAAAGATTCCCGCTCGTTAAGACTCTCAGTGTTCTCATTTTTATTTGGGGCCTCATCTGTCTCTTGACCATCGTCTGTACCAACTATCAAGGTCTTGTCGTCCAACGTGTTTTCCTTGGTATTGTGGAGGTACGCTCTTGAGGATTCTTTTACTTAGGCCCACACATGAAATTCCGCATACGCTGCGAGTCTGACCTTCTCTTTCGTGTCTTTTTTCTTCCCTTATCTCACCAACGAACCCTACAGAGTGCTGTATCTCCAGGTAAGTAATTGACGAATCTCTTCTTCCATTGCGTCTGTTGAAGTCTTTACGAAGAGCTCGTCTGATGCCGATTCCCTCTGTTCTCCTGCAACGTGAACTGTTAGGTTTCGTCACGATTACTGGCATGTGGTACAAAAGGGAAGAAGCTGCTTTGCGTTTGGGTATCTGGTATGCAGCGACGGGTATTTTCTCGATGTTCTCGTAAGTTTGATTGATGCGCTTCGTCGCCGTTTGCACCGCTTCTAACAGTAAGACCCACACAATTTTGGCAGAGGAGCTCTCAACTATGGCCTTGGAAGTGCCAAGGGGCCACTTCACAACTGGAAGTACATGTATAGTCAGTCGTATTCCATTTCCACGTAGTTCTTCCAGCGTCCGCTCACAATATTCCTCCCCCGAATACAGTCTTCGCCGGTTCAGCAACCATGGCGTGGGCGTTTGCCGTATACTTTTTCGTCCCCGCCTCACCTGAAAAACCAGGCCGATTCTTCACTGAGGAAGACAAGGTCATCTTGCGCCGCAGATCAGAAGCCATCGGTACCAAGGCTGAGACCCCTTTGAACTGGAACCAGGCGAAGGAAGCTGCATTAGACATCAAGATTTGGATCTTGGCCATAATGGGTGCTGCTATCTACGTCAGCAACGGTGCTGTTACTGCATTCGGTTCAAGGATCGTATCGGTGAGCTAACCTCTTCTTAACTTGCTAGAAGCAGAAACAACCCGTCGCTTTGCTGACGATATTCTTCCCCTCTTGTAGACTTTCGGGTACACCAGTCTTCAAGCTATCGCTTACCAGATCCCAGGAGGTGCCTTTACCTGTGTCTCCCTCTGGATCTTCGGTTGGATCGCCGGAAAATGGAAGGATTCCAGAACCTACCTCATCCCATTATCGTGTATCCCGGTCATCATCGGATCAATCATCATTTGGAAGGGTTCGTGGGTCCACCCCGGTCTTCCTCTGTTTGGCTACTATCTCGTGAGTTATGGTTTGCAACTTACATTAACGTTTGAACACGAGCTGACCAACGTCTGTTTATATAAGCTCCCCACATTCGGAACTCCTTATGTTCTCGTCTTGGCTTTGGGAGCTGCCAACTTCGCTGGTGGAACCAAGCGTGCCGTCGTAAACGGAGCTATCTTCATTGGGTAAGTCTTTACGTAGTCTCGACCACTCGAACACGACGCTAATGGGTCTACCTCTATTTCTCACAGCTACAACATTGGAAATATCGTTGGTGCATACAGTGAGTTTCTCTTCCTAGGTGACTGGAAAGAGTGAGTGGGAGTACTGAAGCTCGGTTTGTGGTTTTCCTCAGCCGTCTTGACTCCTGAGGCCAAGATTCACTACCGATCGACTTGGATTATCGTCATCTCGATGATGTGTTTCACTTCTGTGGCTTCTATCCTGCTGAGATTCCTCTTCATCCAAGAGAACAAGAAGAAGGAGGCTCAGGCCATCGCTTCCACCCCGGCGGTCGCAACACCACTTGATGAGAAGGCTGAAGACGTTGAGAGTGGTTCTGAACAAAACGTAGATCTGACTGATAAGCAGCTGCCATCCTTCCGTTACTCTTTGTAATCGTGTTTAATTAACGTCTTTTGGGGATATACATAATGTTTAGATGCGCTCGACCATTGATTGTAAACAACCATTTTCTCGATAGCAAGCAGAAAGATTCTGGCACCGTGCCGTTTTCTGTGGTCACCAAGTCATAATCACCAAGAATTGGTTTTGAACTGCAAAAACTGCGCTGTCTCTTTTTGGAGCTCGGTGGACCGGTGTATTGTAGAAAAGGAAAGATATTCCCGTCGGTAGCAGACGGTCCGATACTTTTTTCCCACTGCAGCATGCCTTCTGCCTCTGTACAGAGCTGAACCGTCATCATGATCTCTTTTTCATCTTTTCTATGAAACGTGGGTCTGTTCATCGCTGACTGTCGTAATCGCTGCTTCAACTGACCTCTGTTCGAACAGATTCTCCTTCTCTCACTTCTTTCTTGCCAGCAAGAATCCCCCTATGACGCAGAGACTCATCTAGATATTTTGCACAGTGTTCTTTCCAGCTTGTATCCCTTTCACCACTCCAAAGGGATTCGTTCTTGAACAATGTGCGTCTTCCCTGCAGTGCGTCAGTGCGTCAGTGTGCGTGCAATGCCGTGTGCTCAGCGCTCGATCGAGTTTTCGTTGATTTTCGCCCTCACTACCTCTTGATGGGATTGGAATGATCAGAAGTAGAGCGTTCGGCTTTCTATTGTATTTTCTTTTAGTTTGAGCCACTCTCTGACGTCTCCCCGCCCGTTCCCCTCTGTGTGGTCTCATCAGTCGTGGCAGCAACGTAGTAGCCCCTCCGTTGGCCATTCGAATTGAACTCCTATTGCGCTAGCTCACATTTGAGTATCTTCTGTCCTCCTTTCAGCACAACAACGTCGATAGGTTTGCTTCGCTCTGCTTGGAAACCACCCTCATTATAATATGATTCATCCTCCCAGAGCCCACACACTTGAATCCCACATTCTCCCACAGACACCTAAAGCTTCTCCAATGAGGCCCTTCTCGAGCTGTCAGGTCTCCCGTCCCTTTTCCCACCCTTTTTTTCCAACCTTACCCACGGCCGACCTCATTTCACTCCTCTTCGAGCGTTGCGCCGAAGGCTGTATCCAGCGGGTGCTCCCACTTTCTCTTCGAGCGGACTCAAACTGGAACAAATTGATTGGCAATAACGACCTTGCGGCAGTTGGGCTCCTTATCACGGCTGTGGAGATAGTGCGATAACAAAAATTCTCGTCGCTTGAATTGCCTCTAGACTTTGGTTCCCCTCCTGGCGCACCTCTTTGCGGATAACTGGACCTTTTTCACCTGGAGAGCCGTTTCAGTGGGCACCGAAGGAGTATGACAGAGTAATCTGGAGGAACCCTAGAAAAAATAAGAAGCACCGTCAACGTAGTCGTCTTCCACCAACATCCTCAACATCAACTACAAAAGGGAATCAACTCAGCCCTGACACAGTCCTTCTCTACCAATCACTAAGTCGTCTAGCTCCTTCATTTTCATACTCAACACTACTTTCTCCAGTAACCACTCAGGTCAGACCAGCGTCTGCGCGTCATTACTCTAGAAACCTCAGCCTTAATTCGTCATGGGTAAAACTACAACCGTCGTCCTCTGTTTCTCACAGTCTATTGGTGGATTTTTGTTTGGTTGGGAACAGGTAGGCTAGGATATTCTAAAAAAGCCCGCTCGTCCTGTTTTGACGCCGTACCTCTCTAAACATTGAATAGTCGGTCATCTCAGGCTTGATGACAATGCCTGATTTCGAGCGACGTTTCGGTACACTGACTGATGGATCCTACAGTGTCTCTTCACGGAGACAGTCTTTGATCACTGGTATTTTCTCTGGTCAGTTTTGTCGCCTCTGCCTTGCAACGCTGCGTGTGCCACTTTCAGCCGATGCTGATCTTTGCGACATCTTTATTTTTCACTCTGTGTGTAGCTGGATGCTTTGGTATGTTATGATTCACTGTAAAGACACTCTTCTTTCTAATCCTGACTAATAATTTCACTGTTCAGTTGGCGCTTTGGGCTCTGGTTTCATCTCCTCTAAAATTGGTATCAAGCGCACGAACTTGATTTTCCTGTGCTTGTTTATCATTGGTATCGCTGTTGAAGTTTCTTCCAAGTATAACTACGGGCAGATCGTGGGTGGTAGAGTCTTGACTGGGTACATCTCCTTTTGGCATTTTCTTGACTGGACCGCGCGTTCTGACGGCCGGCCCCTTTTACAGTCTCGCTGTTGGTTGTCTCTCTGGCTTGATTCCAACCCTCCAAGCTGAGCTATGTCCACCAGATTGGAGAGGTGTAGTTACAGGTAGTTTCCAGGGCTTTGTCACCCTGGGAATCTTCCTCTGCAATATTGTCAATTACTGCACCAACACGTATAGTGGAACCGCGTCTTGGAGAGTTCCAATAGGTATGACATTCTTCAGCACTTTCTCGGTTATTTCATCTTGCTAAAAGAGTTTCTCTCTGTTTAGGAATTCAACTCGCTTGGGGTCTCATTGTCTTGACTGCTTTTGCCTTGGCTCCCGAGTCTCCCTCTTACCTCTCGCTCCACGGCAAAGATGATCAGTGCCGAAATGCTCTTGCTCGTCTAAGAGGTGTACCAGCTAGCGACGAGTCCATCACGCTTGAAATGTGAGTCTTTACACAAGGGCTCACCTTTAGCATTAACTGACATTCCCTCCCCCCCACAAAAAAACTAAAAATAAAAAACACAACACAACAAAAAAACAACAACAATCAGTACTGAAATCAAAGACAAGCAGGAGAAGCTGGATGCCATGGGCAAGCCATCTTACCTTGAGTGTTTCTCTACCAGAGACAGAATCGGTTTCAGGTCCTTCATCGGTATTTTCCTTCAAATTTCTCAACAAACCACTGGCGTCAACTTCTTCTTGTGCGTGTTATTTATTGAACTGCTCGCTAAGACGTCTCCTAATCTCGATTTGTTTGCAAACCAGCTCCTACGGTGTTCAATTCTTCAAGTGTACGTTGGTTTCCCGGACACTGCGCCGCTTTGGACATTACGCTGACAAAAAAAAACTCTGTTCAAAACAGCCTCCGGAATCACCAACTCATATGTTGTTCAAGTCATTTTGTCTGCTGTCAACCTGATCTGCACTTTCCCAGGAATGTTCTTCGTCTACTACTTTGGTAGAAGAACCGTTCTCCTCTACGGTGCCGCCGTGATGTTCATTGGTCAAGTTATTTCTGGTGCCATCAGCACAGCTTTACCAGGTCAAGAAACCAGTGGAAAGGTATTGATTGCATTCTCTTGTATCTTCATTGCTGGTAAGTCGAAAAAATTTTAAACTTGACCCGTCCAAATTTGCTGATTTGGCTATTTGCTTTCAGGATTTGCTGCCTCCTTCGGGCCAGTCGTCTGGGTGGTCTGCGGAGAAACTTTCCCAACCAGACTTGCACCACGATTGGTCACTGTCGCAACTGGTGCTAAGTACGTGATTTCCCTATTTTCTGAACTTGATTGATCAACGGACGTCGCGCTGACTCTTCCGCCCATCAAGCTGGGGAATGAACACCATCATCGCCTTCGTCGTTCCTTTCATCACCGGAGCTATTTCCTCCCGTATTTGTTTCTGTGAGTAACTCAACACATGATGCTAGCTTGCTATGTAGACTGACGTTATGCATTTGTTTAAGGTTGGGCCGTCTGTATTGCTATCTCTTTTGTCGTCATCCTGTTCTTCGTTCCAGAAACTAGTACGTGTATTAACTTTCATTTTACTTTAGCTTAAGTCGTACTGATTATTCGCTGTAACTTACCAGAGGGTCTTTCCATCGATCAAATCGATGCCCTGTACCTTTCCAACACCCCTGCTTGGAGATCTTCCGGCTTCCTCGACCACCAAATGAACAGAGATGTTGAAATTAAAGCTGGTCTTGGCGATAGCGAAGCGAAAAAGAGCAGATTCGGCTTCTCGAAGAAGTATGAGCGCTCGTTACACCACGAGGGGGACAGACCAGTCACCGACAGTGGCATCGCTACCCCAGCCACCAGACCAACCTCCCCAGCCCACTAGATATTTTTTTAGTAGCACTTTCGCACATAAACTATTATTTTCTGCATTTTGACCGATCTTGCATTTCAAATTTTGAAGCAATGGAAAGTCTAATCAACAACATAACATGTGCTGGATGAACAGCCATCTATCTACAATGAAGTACTATACTCCTCCTGTCCCGCTGTCCCAGGACGTGTTCCAGACACCGACACCGCCACTTCCTCTCAACAAGTTCATCAAGACGTTCACTGGAACCAACAGCAAGTCTTCGTCCGTAGGATTCTCCGGTCGCTGCGGATCAGGTCGAGGATCATAAACCAGGTATGGCGTTGTTGGAGCCGGCGACTGAGATACAGGAGATGGTTGGGTGAACGGAGTATGGGTTTGTTGGGTTGGAGGTAGTGGAAGTGACTGCTTCATCTGTGGCACCTGCTTTGAAGACGAACTTGGTCGTTGGAGTTTAGGCGAAGGTTGGGATTGGTTCTCTACTGGAAGGTGCTGCTTGGAGGATACAAGGGAAGGTTGAGAGGGCAAAGGTATTCGTGAGGGAAGTTCACTGCTGGGTGAAGGGTAAGGGTTAACAGCTCCAGAATAGATGTTGTTTCCAGGTTGGTAGTTGATACCAGCTGGTGGCAGTTCAGGAAGGCCCGAGACAGCATTGTCGTTATCCACTCCAGATGAACCAGCAGCAAACAATGGGACCAAAGGCGGCTCATTGCTATCCATCTCGTCAACACCAGCTATTCCACTGAGAAAGTCCATAGCTACAGAAGGGTCGTTCTCGTCAATGACAACTTCTCAGAGTGTGAATAAAAGAATATGAGGGGCTCACCCCAATCATTTGGACAACTGCCAGGCCAGAGACTACCTATTGAAGGTTTCAGTTTCTTTTTACGAGTGCGTCTTGATTGTACATTCGCAGCGACGGCGACTTCGTCTCCACCATCTTCCTCTTCTTCTTCATCCTCGTCGTCTTCCTCATAATCCGAGTCCCCAGGCGAAGCAGGCTGAGAAGCCAAGTTGGTGGGATGGGGCCTCTTTCTAGAAGATGAGATGGGGAAGTCAAGATCAGCAGTGTAGGAAACGCTAAACTTGTCGTTGCCGTTGTTGACGAGGTTGGGTGTGGGTGTTGGTACAGGTCGAGCTGAACTTGGAGGCGGTGGGGGAGCAAACGGTCGAAGACAAGCTTGATCCAACAGAGGTTTGAATGCAGCGTCAATTGACTGCTGGTGAAGTAGGCGAGGAGGCAGCTGTTGAGGAGCCTGCTGCGGGGTTACCAGAGGTATCTGTTGCTGCGAATGCTGCCGTTGCTGTTCATGCGAGGGGTCATGAAGTTGGTGTTGTTGCTGAGATGGGGACGTGAAAATTGGTGATTGGAAAAAATCAGGTTGGGGTGGGTGACCAATGTCGATTGCCGTCGGTTGAGTTGGCCCAAAAGAAAAGTCGAAGGATTCCAAGGGGATGGAGAAGTCGGAGTGATTGGGTTGTATTGTGGAAGAAAAGGGCCCAGCGTCGAAGGAAGGCGGGTGCTGTGAAGGATGATGACGATGGTCTAACAGGTGTGTTGCAAAGAGGTTAGGTGACGGTTGAGATGGTGCAGACATTCCGAAATCCCAGTCTGCATCTTGACCTGAAGAGGTAAAAGGGGTAATGAAGCTCTGAGAAAGCTGGTTTTGATACGTGAGCTGGGCTAATGGCTTGGACTCAGTGCTGGTGGATGGTCCAGGTGTGTTCTCTAGCTCGCCATCACCGTCGTCACCATCATCCTCCACTGGTGACTCCCTCGAAGACTGTCCTTGTTTTGCTTCCAATCTTCTTTTCCCGCCAACTCCTCTCACGCCGCCTTTGCCCTTGGGAGCAGATTTCCCTCCTTCGAAGCGTCTCCACCTGTTTCTACAGCACAGACCAGTTCGACCGGGTAGAGATTTAGCAATGACCTGCCACTTAGGACCTTCAACATCATAGAGAGACAAAAGAAGAGTGTCCTCTTCCGATGTCCACGGGATATGCTTGAGCAGAGACGGGTCCAAGACTTCTCGGTAGCGTTTTGAACACTGAGGGTGTTTGTTTAGTGGCTGACATCAGTACACTCCTTTATCAACAAACATGAAAATGTTCACTCACTTGGTCATCTTTTCGCCCTGGGATCATTTGAGCGATCTTGTACCACACTGGTCCCAATTCAGCCAAAGCCGACAGTAATAGCGCATCTTCCTCTTTCGACCATCGACCTCTGGAAGAACAAGGAAATGTGAGCTAAAACGGCCAAGACCCTTTAAAAACAAAAGAGAAGGAAGACAATATTACTTTTTGAGATCAGGAGCAAGCGAATGGAACCATCGTTTTCTGCAGTCTTTAATGTTGCGTCCAGGAAGCTGCGCAGCGACCTGCAGAAAGGGAAAATCACGTCACGAGAATCAGCTACAGGTCCGGAATGTCGACCTCGATGACAAGAGAACAGTAACAGAGTGTTCTATGTATCGCGTTGGTCACGTTGTAGACTCAACAGCGAAAGAAAATGAAAGTGGAACCAGCGCTGGATTGACCCCGCTTCTGTTCGCTCTCGACCTGAGGTGACAAAGCAGGGTGCAACCCATCCTGGCTGACCACCACCCAACGGCAGAATCAGGTGAGGTCATCCCAGACGACATCCAAGAGCTACTCTGATGTGTCCCTTGGTTCCCTATGCCCTCCCAGCGGCGAGCAAATGAAGGCGAGCTTGACTCACCAGTGGCCATTGAGACCCTTTGCCTCTGCTACTCCCATGAATTGCTACCAGCTTATGAAGCAGCTCGTCCTCTTCTGGGGTCCAATACACTCGTTCTCGATGCTGTTTCTGCTTCTTTGATGAGCTATCTTGCTGTTCCTGAGG
Source organism: Krasilnikovozyma curviuscula (assembly GCA_014825775.1). Classification (NCBI taxonomy): domain Eukaryota; kingdom Fungi; phylum Basidiomycota; class Tremellomycetes; order Cystofilobasidiales; family Mrakiaceae; genus Krasilnikovozyma; species Krasilnikovozyma curviuscula. The sequence goes on along the minus strand of MVAQ01000107.1, from coordinate 33,395 downwards.
TGGGGAGGTCGAGGAGGATCCCTCGCCAGTCGAAGGTGATTCCATTCTGGTGTAAGCGTTCGAGTTCCTGTTCTACCTTTGCCAAAGGCAGCAGATAGGTCGGTGGGCCTTCTCGCAGTACCCGAGGTGAGCTGCAGGGTTGACAGTGGTTGGGAACCAGCTCAAGTGCAAAGTGGTCCCCAGCGACTTTTCCTATTGGACTTTTGCCTCCCTTTTCGAGCGAGGAGACGAGAAATTAACGACTCGCAAAAGAACAGAGTAGCATAGCAAAAATAGATAATAGATAGGTACTATCGCCATCTAGGTGTACTTGATTTATTAAAGTCCAGTTTATAAAACATGTGCATGATTTCGTGTATAATTTTTTTTAGCTTTGTTTCGTCCTTTCCTAATCGTCTCCCTCGCCTTCATCTGAGAAGCTAGCCGCCCTCTTTTTCCTCCGAATTGGCAATTTCACACCCTGGTTCAAGAAACACATAGAGAGAGGAGTGGTGTCTGATAAGATAACAAGACAGCGTCAGATTCGGGAAGATTGTAAATAACAGCGAAATGGAATAGAGGAGCACACGTACCTAGAACACCAGGGAAGTGTTTAGCCGTAAAAACCTGAAAAGGCTCACTAAAGACCGTTGCTAGTACGGGTGTGACATTTTGGGCGCCAGTGAAACTGCCAAAGATAAATGAAGGGTGGGCGACAGGACGCAAGCGCGTCGAGAACAGAACACTCACGACCAAACTCTGAGCAAGCAATACCTCAATCTAAAGGTTCCTTCGGTACGAACACTGACATCGTGCCCAAAGAAGAAGATTCCGCTCTCATCCGACTCATCGTTCAGTACTCTGCCTGTGCCGACCAAGCTGCCTACCAACGTCCTTGCAAATTGTTGGGTCGTTCCACCTCCCGGTGACAGGGGCTCAGATGGGGGAGGTCTATTCGGTGACGAGGTTACAGCTGAAGAAGGACCTGGTTGAGAGCTCTGCCGACGCATGGGGGGTTTAGGCTCAGGGAAAGCTGAGAAGGGTGGTCGGAAGTTAGGCGCTGATGAGGAGTAATGCCCAGAGGTCGAGCTCGTGGAAAGAGGCTGCGAAGTTGGAAGAGATGGTTGTGGATAGTGTTGGTGTAGTGGGTGGAGTGGTTGACCAGATACGTAGCCAGGTGTGTGGGACAATCTCATATCTCCGAGCGATTGGATGCTTGTGGGATCCGTCAAGCTCCTTCCCATTCCTTCACTAGAGGAGGAAGATGACAGCCCGCTTCTGAACCCGGGAAGACCGCCAGTCACCATACCACTACTATGCCTCCCACCCCCAACTCCAGTCATAACGGGATCCGAATCTTCGCGCGAACGAGCGTGAGTAGACGGCCTGTTTCCATACGAAGATCCGCCTCCCTGAGAAGATCCACTGATTCTCAAGCTGGAGCTACCTTGAGATGATGACGGCACGGCTGAGGGAGATGTTGGCCAGCTCTGAGATGAGATCGACCCACCACCACTCGATGGCGAGACCGAAGAATAAGGCTGAGGAGTCGCCCAAATACCGTGGTAGCGAGCGAACTGACCGCCTGTCGCACCTTCTGCGGCATTGTGTAGGTGTGACGAAGACGGAACAGGTGCGGTACCCGGTCCTCCTCCAAAGAAGAACGGATAGTTCGGACTCGAATTGAAGGGAAAAGTGGACGACGGTGGAGAGTTGAGTCTCTGCAGCTGCTGTAGAGGGAAAGTGATTACTTGAGACGACGGGTGAGAAGACGACGGCGGTCTACCCGGTGCGCCGTAAACAAGGGATTGAGAGGGTTGCTGATGCTGCTGTTGGGCTGATAATGCTGTCTGTGGTTGTGGTTGTGGTTGTAGTTGTTGTGGTTCACTGGATGAGTTAAAATGCAGCGGGTAGTAAGGATCGGCTGTTCGCGCCTCTGCCAACGGCATGCTGAACGAAGATATTCCGGGTAGCGTAAGAGTTGATGATGATGATGGTGCTGGAGCTGGTGACGAAGAGGAAGCTGGTGCGGGCAACGATGATGCAGAGGGTATCTGGTGTGTGAGTTGGGATATAGATGCTGGTTTAGATATCGGTTTGGGGGACGAACGTCCAGTTGAAGGTGGTTGATGCTGTCTTGGGGTATTTTCTGGCTGTATCTGAGTCCGACTGCTCGAAGGGCGAGAAGACGGCAGTGAGACAAGAGGAGGTGGAGAATGTGCAGGAGAGGAAGCTGGTGACTCTAGCAGTGGTGGGAAGTAGGATGGAGGTTGGGATAGAGGCGATGGCGGCACAGTCGACGTGGGTGGACGAGAGGAGCGAGCGTACACTAGGCCTGAGCTTTGGAAAGATTCGGGCGGTAAGCCGCTGGATGAGGTGTACGGCCTGCGTTTACCAGATGTTGTTGCTGTCGTTGTTTACATAAAGAGTTTGGACGGTAAGTCAGCGCTACTTTCCGAACAGAGCCGGCACTCGGCCGGAGATGCAGCATAGAGACGTACAAGAAGCCGTTTTTGATCCAAAAGATGAACCTGAGTGTGAAGTCTCGGCTTGTTCACTCATGGTTCGTCTCTTTGACGATGCATTTGAAGACGAACCAAATCCGCCGCCGCTGTTGGTAGCATGGCTCACGAGATTTACTTCATGTGTGCCAGCTGCATTCCAGAGATCCGTAGACAGTACCAAGAAGCTAATATTTACCTGACTGTTAGCGTAGACAGACCAAAGTGAGTAAAAAAGGTCCATAGCAGAGTCGTGTAAAGAGCTACTGACTCGGGTGGTACCTTTGAGCCGTCTCGGCGCCTGACCACCAACCTGATGATAGGCGTTGGCGACAAGGGTCTCCGGTCCTTCAAAAGTCATGTTGAGAGTTGTCAGTAGGCAACATAGCAAAGGAACTCGCGCTGCTGTTGTTGATGCACACCTTATCCCCAAACCCACTCGCTCTCGCTCTTACGGGCTGTTGTACCACGATCAACTCGTAAGAGCTAAAAAGTGCTCGTCAGACTCAAGAAATAAACTTTCTATAAACGGGAATAAAACATTCTGAAGGAATACTTACAAACCGTCGTCCTGTAACATGAGGTTTCCAATGTTGCCATGGTTTTCGTCCTTTTCTCCCTCGTCAGCCGCTGGTAATCCTGGCACTTGTTGAACAGATCTTGAAGATTCCCCTCTTTTACTTCTACCTATCATGCTCTTTCACCAAGGTCCTCAATAGAGCGAGACCAGATGAAAAATTCTTTGTGCTAAGAAGCCCCGTAGCACATCCAGAGAAATCTTTCACCGCTTGATGAGCACCAGGGGGGCAGAATCAGTGTCATTACTTGAGCTAGAGCAGAACCTTCCCAGTAGAAGCTCTTACCTAGAACAACCGTGCACTTAAAAGCGAAAGAATATGGTCAGTAAAGCTAGCCTAAATTCCGGCATAGGCGCTTCATGGGGAAAGAAAAGTGCTCACCTTCGATTCGACTGAAGCCGTGAAAGCGAAAGCTGGCTACAATCAGAATATTTTTCACGGTGGGAGGCTGGGTGGGCGGTGGGAATGGACCTAATTTTGCAGGGAGTCCCTTGGATGTCGACGGTCGGCCCAAAGCAACAAAGCACACCTACTGGAAATCAGGGAGGAACGCTAGAGGATGGAAACCCTTGTAGATGCCAAGAAAGAGCTCGAACGTCTCTGTCTGGTTCCGAAAGAGAGGGGGAGAGAGGAGAGAGATAGAAAGAGAGAACGGCACGGTGGAGAAAACGCGAAAAGAAACAAAGGACAGGAGAAGATTCATCAGTCCGAAGTTCGACCACCTGGCTGGAGCACGCAGCCGCCTAACTGACGACCGTGTGGCTGGCCCTCCGCATCTCCCTGGCGATGCACGTACCTGGGGCTGGTAGCGGTCCGAACGTGGAAAGACCTGACACGGACGATGGGGTCTCTCTGCTGCTGGTGGGCGGTGGGACGGGAGGGGCTGCTCTAGCAGTGGATCGAGTCGAAGGGCGACTTCGCCAGATTCATTTTCGTCGATCCCTCAAAAAAGACGAATTGGCAATCTGTAAACTATGTTCGATGTCTGACAATTTTGACGCCAAAAACGCTTCTCGTCTTCAGCCACGAGTTTTTAGCGTGTGTCTCTCGTCGAGGGCAGAAATCCGTTTGAGCGAAGTAGCTCGCCCACTGGGACAGCGCGGTCGCAGGGCGTCGTTGCTCGGCGTCAGTGCCGTTTTCCTTTCAGATACTGAGGAGGACATCCACAGAACATCCATACACATTCTAAAAGAGAACAAGGACAGGCCCAAGAGGTTCCATTGAAAGCCTTTTTGCCGCTGGCTCCTCCTGCAGATCGCGCGCGACAAGGATGATCACCGATCGTCTAGAAGACGGTCGTTGAGAACGAGTGGAGCGTGAAGACCTTCCAGCGCCAACTGGACTTGGACTTGACTGAGAGGAGTCTCTCCGCTCTTCTAGTCAGTATGCCTAGTCTGGTTCAGCGTCTGCTGGACGAAGCGACAGAATGTTCCAGGGTGCGTGTTTAGATTCCAAAACGCTGGTGCTACTGGTGTTCACTAAGTGACGTTCACTGAGCTACAAGCATGGAATGCGTGGTGGCGGAGACTAGGGACAGTCAGTCGCAATCGGCTTTAGCTCTTTCTATCACCGTCGACTGGAAGACTTTCTTCCGTTGCAGCAGCCGGAGGGACGACACGCCTTTCCTTCCATCAGGGCAAGGTCTACTGCACCAAGGAACAACACTGTACACATAATGAAACGTCTAGGGAGCGTTAATAAAACGAACGCGCGAATGACTCTCATTCATTGCAGATCATTAACCAGCCACTTCAATCGAGGGTGGTGACTAATTATTCTCCATGCCGGGTTCAGCCATCTCAACGGCTTCCATCATGCTGCGAGCCTACAGAGGTTCTGTGGCTAACCCACCTCGTGAAAAATAAGCTTCTACTGCTTCAAGAAGTGCTGGATGTGGTCAGCATATCGTCCTCCATGAGCCGCCGGAGAAGATCCGCGACATCGATGTCTGGCGCGTTGCGGCGAGCGAGTAGCGATCTCTTTTCAGACGAAACTGACGAACTCGTGACACGAGCTAGTTGCTACAAAGTCACTGTTATACAGTCTGTGGGGCATTACTAATTATACTATAGACACTATTATTACTTGTATGCGATCTTCATACAGCCCAACGTCACCCTCAAACGACGCGATCTATCTCGCGACGAGGCGTGAGGCCGCAGCTCTACTCGACGTATCTGAAACCCTTAACGACATCCAAAGCGCTACCGGCCTTAGGAGCGACCTCAGAGTTGTCAGCTTCCTGGGCAGCGAGCTGCTTGTTGATCCTTTTGAGGGCAAACTTGTGCACAGTGATACCGGCGATTGAAACTAAGGAAACGCGAGAGCAATGTCAGTCAAAAGTCCTGTCAAGAAAATCTGCCGAGAGCAAAAGAAGGTAGAGACTCACAGACGAAGCAAGCAATACAGATAGCGTATGACTTAGCGTAAGATGGGCCCCAGGCGGAAGGGAAGACGTATGCGCCCGTAACGTTTCCGAGCTGCGAGAAGGCGTTAATGCCAGCAATAGCAATAGCACGTTTCATTGGTGGTCTGGGGAAACTGTTTGAGATCCAAGCATAGAAGACAACGAAGCCGGCTAGAGAAAATAGGCGGGAGGGAGACAAAAAAAAAACAGTGCGACGCAAGAAAAAATTGAGGACCGGCGCGTCAGTAAACCCACCAAAGAAAAATGAAACCTCATCCAAGTACTAAACTCACCATAGGACTGAGCCATCAGGAACAGAGAAATGTATCGGGCGACGATGTTCTGGGAGCTCATCGCGATCACGAACCCAATGATACCGACAAACATAGGACCGATGATGTGGAAGTATCTCTCTTGCGTCTTGTCAGAGTGTCTAGAATTGATGAAAGCACAGATGGCAGCGAAAGCCCATGGCTGTGGATTGAAAGAAGATTTTAGGTCAGAAACTGCAATGGAGCAAGCACCGAGACCGAAAGAACCTATTCCAAACTCACTGGAGCGCAGAGAAGCAGCGAAATAGTGTTGGAGTAGCCCAAAGTTTTGGTCAAGGTTGGGAAGAACTGGTTGAATGACAGTGAGATGACTTGAGAGGCGAGAGCAAGAGCCATCATCCACACCTTCCAGTCCATGAAAGCGAGCTTCAATCCGACCAGAGGAGAGTGAGATCCAGAGGCATCTTCATCACTTTCTCCAGCATCTTCAATCATTCGAAGCTGAGCCAACGCTCTCTCTTCAGCGGTGAATCCACGGGAGTTGTGAGGGAAGTCGGGGAGGATGAAGAATGCAAGCAATGCAACGAAGACGGTGATCGCTCCTTCAATATAGAAAAGCCATCTATTCAAAAAAAAACGACGCATCGTTGGACACAACACAGTCCGAGCAAAGGAAGTCAGCTATGGATCTCGCGCAAGACTAAAAACAAGCAGACTTACCTCCAAGCTCTGATGCCTCGAAGACCTTCCATACCTCCCAGGATACCAGCAGCAATGAGAGGACCGACAGCGTTACTGATCAGAGAACCACAGTAGAGGATAGCCATACGGAAACCTATCGAGCGGACGAGCGGAAATTGACAACGGAGGGCGTATAAGCGCGAAGACATCTTTGACGATACATGGAGCTGCAGTCACTCACCCAGCTCAGTTTTGCAGTACCATTTGGAGAGCAAGAAGACGGAACCAGGGAAAAAGGCGGCTGTGTAGAGGGAGAAACGAGTCAGTAAAAGAAAGATCGCTTGTCATCGCTGTTTTCTCAAGGATGCTGCTGACCTTCGACGAAACCCAAGAAGAACCGGGTCAAAAGGGCTCCAACAAAGTTGTGGGTGATTCCCGTAAGCAGTGAAATGGTTCCCCAGATGATCATGCAGATTGGCAGGTAGATTGAAGGACGACCGGCTAGCGAGCGGAACAGACGGAGAAGTTTTGACCAGTCAGAAAGGTTCTGGATTGTTTTCCGTCGTAACGACTTACTGTATTGAAGAATTATGTTACTTGGAATTTGCATGATGATGTAGCTAGAGTAGAAAAAAGCGCGTCAGTTTTATTTAGTCAACAGGCGGGGACTGTTGCAAAAGAGTGTTGCAAGAAGCATCATTCGTTGAATTCTTTTACTCACCCGACATACAAAATCGAGAGCAAAGTAGGGTACTCAGCACCCTTGAGCTTCAAATCTTCTTCCAGTCCTTTGGTTCGAGCAGCAGAAGCGTTGTTTCTTGAGAATAAAGGAGGCCGTCAGGTCGGCGTTCCCGAGTTGACGCGGGAGCAAAACTGTTTGTTGTGTACTCACCTATCAATGTAGTTCAGGATGTAGATAACGATGAGGATAGACATTCTAAGATCAAGCTTCAACAAAAGCTTCTTCTCTAGTCGTTTTCGTTCTTCGCCGGTTGGTATGCTGACAGTGGCAGCAGCCATGTCAGAAGGACCATTGCGCTCGTAGTGTTCTGCTTCCAGAACCTTCTTGTCCTCAGTTGAATCCATTGTTGTGATTGATTGGCTGTTGATTGGTGATGAGAGGGAGAAAGGGACAGAGAAAAAGGTCTATGGGACAATGCTTCTCCCCTTTTATACCGACTCCAAAGTTCCAAGAGGAAAAAAAATTACACGGCCCCATGTGAGGATCTCTTCGTGCCGTGGGTTCCCGGAAGCTCCAGAACGGCCTGTGGAGGGATTTGCTGACCACTTGGGAGAGAGACGCACAGGACAACAAGGCTGTCAACCGGGGATGGCTGCATGCTCAAGCACGTCCTTGAGTAGAATAGAGCCTGGAAGTAGTGGTATCAAAGAGGAAGGGGATGAGCTTGGAAGCGCAAAGGGCAGAGAGGGGAAAAACTTTAGGGGCACTGACACAGTGCTGGAGAATTTTGGAGTCCCCATCCCAACCCACCGCCAGCAAAAATCGAGACTCAATCCGACCGAGCGAACAGAAATTCGAGGCCGGCACTACGGTACGAACAGTGTATTAATAGTGCTGTACAGGGAGCTGTGGTGAGGAGAGTGAGGCTCAAAAATTTGGCGGATTGAAGGTGAAGGGTGATAGGGCGAGGAGTACGATGATGTCGCAACAACTGGTCGGATTGCATGGAATCCGAGGATTTGACCCCGCTAGCCTAATTCAAGGCCCGTGTTATGGTGGCAGAAGGCCTCTGTTGTCAATAGAGAAAGTAGAATCAGCAGGGAAATCAAAACTGCCAAAGAAAAACAATCTAAACGAACGGAAGATTCACCGAGGTCGACATTGCATGTACGGTCAGCGGAGTCCTCCTGAAGCTGATTCCATTCTTGTCAACGGTCTTGACGGTTCGTTCGATAACCAAAGAGAAATTCTGCTGGTGTTCAAGAGTGTCCCGTTTTCATGTTTTATCGCTACGATGATCGCACCGGAGCTAGTCCTCCAGCGGATGAAGACCTTGTTAAACAGCGCTGGTGAGATAAACAACGCTATCGAAGGTCTTGCCGACAGGGAAACAATGAAGGCGACAAGTTCAGGTGTCCAGTTCTGCGGTTAGAAATTATGATGCTTGATGGTGGTTTGGTGGAAGGATGAGACGACCACTTGGCCAGAGAAAATCACCGGCCCTATACGGTCTGGTTCGGTAACTTCTGCCACCCAGGCGCTTTCAGCGCACGTTATCGTCAAAGTACGAGATGATTTGCTGACAGAGAGTGGGTGCATATTCAACCTAGTTAGGGTTACAATATATCAAGTCTAGTTGTGTTAAGCCAGCTTGAATCCTCTACTGGTTCGTTTGCTATTACGCCGATTACGTCCTGCTTCAAAACTCTCATCCTGCTGTCAATTATATTCTAACCCATCACGATCTTTCCTCCCTTGTTTTCGAAGACACCCTTCTCAGTGACAACTGCGTCAATGAGTTCAGCGGGAGTGACATCGAACGCAGGGCTGTGGAAAGCAGTGTGATTGGAAAGATCAGAGATCAAAGGCATGCGAAAGTAAAGCAGTCAGAGTATGCTCGTGGGTAGTTGTTCGCAGAGAGAGAAGAGAGAGAAAGAGAGTAAGATACTGACTTATATGCACCAGAGAGAGCATCAACGCCAACATCGTTTGGAGTAATTTGGACAGTAGCAAGTGTCACTTCAGATGAGGTGGTCGAAACAATTTTTCCCCGAACCTGACAGAGCTCCTTGGCAGGACGATGTTCGATGGTGATGCTTAGATGGAAGAGAGTGTCATCATACAAGGGTAAGTCATCATGCTCATGTTTCCCTCAGTGACAAAAAAAAACACTCACCCAGCTCCAGTCTCAGTTGCTAAATCAACGGTAGTCCAAGGTGCAACGACAATAACTTTGGCACCATGTCTCTTGGCCAAAACAGCAGCGTTGTAAGTTCCAACTTTGTTGGCGGTGTCACCGTTCCTCGCAACTCGATCAGCGCCTACAATAACAGCTGCGATCTTGTGATGTCTGGCGAAACAAAAGAAATGATCAAGTTCTGCAAAGACTCCTATCGTACCGCGCCGAAAAAGCCTGTTTGCTTACTGGAACAAAGAACCAACCATAGTATCTCCAACTAAACATCTCTTCATTCCTAGTGTGCCCAATTCCAAACTGGTCAACCTCGATCCTTGGTGGTAAGGAGCGGTCTGGGTGTAGTAAGCAGTATCCAGGTTACCAGTCTGGTATAAGTGAGTGATAACTCCAAGGGCAGTTCCGTAACCAGAAGTAGCGAGGGAGCCGGTGTTGCAGACGGTGAGAACGTTGATGGTCGCGTCGGAAGGAAGACCAGTCAGAAGGTATTTCGATCCGTTGGCTGACATCATCAAGTTTCGAGCGAAATCTTCGGAGTGCACCTGTACAATTTATAAACAGATGCTGCGATTAGTACATTGCCTTTACATTTAAAAAAGTATTGCGACATACCAGCTCGCAGGTCTCGACAACCTTGGTAACTAATTCGCCAACTTGCAAACCATCAGCGAGACCCTGCTTCACAACAGCTGAGATTCTGTTCATTGCTTCACTGAGGTTGACAGCGGTTGGTCTGGCTGAGTTTAGGTAGTCTAATTGAGGTTGGAGATATTCCGCAAAAGTAGCTGGGCTGGTAAGGAAAGTAGGAACTGGGTTGAGGGTAGCTAGGGAAGCTGCGAGAGTGTTTGAGAGTGTAAGAGCAGCTAATGAAGCAATAGCTGGAGCACCTCGAATCTTAAATTAATGAGGTCAGGGTAAGGAGAAGAGCTGGCGAACGATACCAAATAGAAGTGAAACTCACCCTCATGGATTTGATGGCATCGAATGCTTCCTCGATGGTGGAAACAGAGTCCCATTGGACTTCGTGTCTACACAAGACCAGTCTGATCAGCAAACTGCACAACCAAATGAAGAGAGCCTCCGCCGACAAAACTTACGGGAGGAGGAGCTGGTTTACGATTTCAATTTCGCCTTGTGGACCTCTTCGGATAGAAGTCATCATTGGTGGAAGTTCTTTAAGCACTTGTTGGGATGAAGACATCTATGAAGGTGCGAAAAATCTTGTAAGCTCATCCTTCTTCTGGATTGAGGTCGCCCAGATGTGGTACAACGAAACACAGGGTGAAGCTACACGAAGAAACACTTACTCTGGTAGACTGATAGGGATATAGGATATAGCCTCAGCAAAAAAGCAAAGCTCAACTGGAATGGCTGATGAGGTGATATTGACAGCATAACTCGACTTGCGCTGAGCACGTTCAGACAAAAAAAGTTTGAAAATCATGAAGAAAACGACAAAGAGATCAGTTGCGATACAAACTTACATCGAGTAATTGAATCTTTCTTCTGCTATTTTAAGTTTCGAACACTTTCAGACTTGGGCTGTGATCAATTCATAAACCGCCTGTCATAAGAAACACAATCATAGAGGCAAACAATATGGACATGAGACAGGATACTAGGACAAACGATAATAGCTAGAGATAGTTTTGAAAGACATTCGCAGCTGAAATCGCTGAAGGTAATTCTCTAAGTAAAACACAAGATCAACAAAATAAACACATCTCTATCTTCCCATTCTCGCACCTTCAGGAAGGGTAGGAGAGTCACCAACCAATCTCTGTTTCATTCTATATACTTCGTTACCTCCACGGGAATACTGGGATTCAGTGTAGTATGATGGCGGTGGGCCGAGCGATGAAACGGTCGACGCTCTGTTATCACTGTAGGATTTCTGAGCTCCAAGTTTGGCTGAAGCTTGGTACAGCTGATGCTCGTACTGAGCTGTGCCTGGCGTTGATGGTGGAGAGTGAAGTGGGAGTCCTTGAAGCTGTTCGAAAGTGTTGATTGGCATTTGTGGAATAGGGGGGACGGATCGACCGCTGAGAGGCTTTGCAGAATGACTATGTGGGGTAGGTGGCCTGTGAACTGGAAGATGGATCACTGGGTTGGTACTACCAAACATTTGGCCTTGGACTTCTTTAAGAGCAAGTTCGAAAGCACCTTCGTCTTGATGCGATGGCTTCCAGACTTCTGAGGTGTCAACTTGGCGAGAGTCGAGAGGTGATTGGGAGGAGTTAAACTTCTCGTTAGCTGGATCAGATGGCCGCAGTGAAGCTTTTCTTAAAGCTGAGCCAGCTCGGCCAGTATAAGGTCGTGATGGAGAGAGTGAAGGGATGGGTGCTGACAAGTTCCTGACCATATTTGGACGAGAGGATTGTTCGTAGGATTGTGAGTTACTTTCTGCCAAAGATGAAGATCTTGACATGGGAGGAGTGAGCATGTCACTGTATGGCGGCATCGGGAACGTCGAAGCAGGATACAGGATTGGACCCGATCTTGATCTCTCCATGGAAGATGACCATGACGGGTGATTTTGCAGATCGCTGTGATAGGATGGAGTTGTTGTTGGAGATGGAGAATCCAGACCAGATAGTTGAGATTGCTTTAGTTTCAAGGACAGGACATGAGACTCAAGAAGCAGGGCAGATGTTTCAATTTCGTGAAAGCTGGACATACCAATGCTCGAATTTGCTCTTCGATATCCCTTCTAGCCTGCTCTGCTTCAACACGTTCATTCCTTGAGCTCGCCAGAGAATCAGAACGACCTCTGCTCTTCGAACCATAGATGCTGCTTCCGCTCGAGACAGATTCTGGGTAACTACCGCTGTTGTGGCTTCGCGATGACATCGATGACAACTGTCTCTCTGGCAGGAGATGAGAGAAAGCACCCCTATCGGTAAAGATCTGTTTTGCAGGAGATTGTGGATGCTCAAGAACTGGAGCTGGAACAGCAAACATGGGGCCAGAGCTGGCGGTGGAGACTGATAGGCGAGAGTCTGATCGTTGCAATCCAGCGGTTGGAGATGATACCGGCTTCTCTTCATCATTTTTCAAGGCTTCGAGCCTGAAGGCATCAACTTCAGGAACATCTGAAGGGGGAAGACTGGTGATAACCCGAGCTGCAAAAACGGCGGGCGGATCAGCATAGCGCCAGACACCAGAAATCGAGGGTAGGCTCGACAAGAGACGCGTCTCTTACGTGTCGCTCTGTCGAGCCCAAGAGGAACGCGTCTTTACCTTTGTAGAAGATTTCTGCGAAGCCTAGATGGGCGAACTGATAGAAGGAAAATAGATTTTGATGAGAACCACAGGCAAAAAAATGTGATGACCGTCAAAACGCATGAAAGCGTGAAAATCCAGAGGCTCTAAACGCTGAGACAAAAGGAAGCGCCGTACTTTTCTTTCGAGTCCTTCTAATTTCAATCCCACTGTAAAAAATATAAAAAAGAGGTGAGGGGCATTGTGAGCAAAGATCTGCACCAGGGGAGCAAAGCAGCAAGGCCGTCGATCGCACCTTCACCAGGCGTTCGCCCTTTCTTGGACTTCTTAGTGTTGACATAGATCACGATGCACTCCAAGGCCTCCTTCTTGGACTCAGCAGTGTTGTTGCATCGAGCAAGTACCGAAACTACTTCGAGAGCAGTCGAACCTGGTTGTGAAAGTGAGCGCAAAAAAAAAGGGTTGAGTTGAGGCGTCTTTTGCAGCGCACCAAAGAAAGAACCCTTTACCTGTGAAGATAGGTCCCTGAAGCAAAGCCATCCTACGGTACTAGCACCAGGTTGTTAGGAGATGGTGAAAGTAAGAACGAAGCTGAAGGGGGGGATGGGGGCCAACGTGGGAGCGGTTTGGTTTAAATTGGCATGCAGCTACTGGGTTTCCAAATGATAGGGGAAAACAGGACAGGAGAATACAGAAGAGTAAGAGTTTACACACTCCTGATGCCTCTGATGATCGGTAATGGAATAATTCAAGGGATGGGGAGCAAAGGGAGGGTTTTCTCGTCAAGTCTATTCCCTTTGTGTTCGAGGCGCCCTCAAAAAATGTGCGACGGCTACAATGATCGTTGACGATTAGATAAAATACAGGTGTCTCACTGCCCTAGTTTCACCTGGCGCCAGCGCGAGTCCACTGGTGAGCGCAAATAGCGAGAAACGTGCGTGAGTAAACTCAAACCCAAGCCTACGGGAAGGGACGCAGAAACCATATTCACCCCAAGCAAACCGGACAGAGAACATCAAAATAACATGATATTTGTAGGTTAGACTTGAGAAGATGTTGAGAGAGCCTTTGTGAACTTCTTTCACCTCTGCTGTGGACCTATCGATATGCTGTCAAGCTGTCGAGGGCAATTCAAATCAACGTGCCTACCTCATTTATCGCGCCGTCTCTCGCAAGCTCGCAATCGGCTAGGACACTATTTTTGTGCAGAAAGGATCTACATCTAAGAAGATCGTGCTGCCCACGACGCGTTTTCTGGGTCGCCAGACGAGAGGTAGGTTGGACAGAACGAGACCTTATTCAGCGTGGCTCCAGCGCTGTTTTTTCGCCTTAGACACCTTCTCCAAGTTTTGCTGTTGTAAGAAAGAGGAAATGTAAGAGGAACATTAGAGACAGAGATAGTCATGGTATGGTGCCGATCTCACAAATCTTTGGAAATTTACGTCTGAGTCCGTTGTTTTGATTTCGAGAATTTATCGTCGATACACCTACAGGTCACCGCTCCAGAATCGCCATGTAGCTTTGAATCCAATAAAACTAATGATCAAATACCAGTTTCTCACTTACAAGAGGATGGAAAGCACGTAACGCTATGCGAAGAGAAAGTAGTAACGCGAGAAAATCCATGCTCATCCAGCGATTGCTCGCAAAAATAACAGTTTCGCACCTGTGGGTTCTAATACAAGAAAGTAGCTTTCTATCGTCGGCTGAATCTGTAACAATCTTAGTAGCTACTGAGCCTCATGTCTGACTAACTGCTGATGAGCGATATACGAAAATTGCAAGTTAGACGCAGCGTATATTATTTCTCTCCACCAAAACGGGACAACACTACTGCATCCACTGCTGTTTATATTAACTGATTTTCTCACTTACTGGTCATGTGAGAGTTCGCTGCGCCGAGTATGAGAGGGCAGAACATTTGCGACACGTTCCACTAACGAACGCCGAGATGAAGCTGTGAGTTTGTTTGTGGGCAGGGAACTGGTGAGATAAAGTATATTGTAGTCTTTCTCTATTCCCTGCCCAATCTTAGCCCTTTTTCGGATATGTTTTAGAAAATCAGAAGTCGCTACCGAGAAGGGTTCACCCCAAGGACTTGCAGGCCTATCCTCCCTCGAAATAGGCGTGCAGCTGCCTCAGTAGACCTTCAGTATAATGCCTTTTAAAATGAGTTATGCTTCAGCTGTGGGGCCCACATGAAAGATTTTTGGTCGTTCGAGGCTATCGGTGGGGATTTATTTACCCTTGCGTCGCCTTCTTCAATATATTCTCCCTCCAGAAATTCATCAGATCCTCAGACATACAGTAATGGCCCTGATGAAACAGAAAGAACCTCTGGCGTGCCCTGTTTTGTGCAGTCAAATGCTGTACAGCTCCACAAGGTGGTGCTGCAGTATGTTGCTGCGCAAAAATCTGGACGCCGACATCCAAAACCTTGTCCACCGAACTTTTGCGTGAGATTTTGCAGGGCGTCCAACAAACAGCAGTCATTCAATAGCGTTGGAGGGATACCCGTACCGGCTGACAAGTCGAGGCAGCCGCCATGATCATCCCAGACGACACCAAAGTAAACCCGCTCGCTTCGTCGTCGACGTCGTCGTCCCAACCCTCGAGGACGCCCAGCAGCTATCAGAACGACCTCGAAGATGACCATGAATCACATCCACTTTTACCACCTTCATCATCGATAGACCTGGATCTGCCCAATGCCCTGTCGCTATTCGCTCCAGGCGGCCAAGAGCTCGATGGGAACAATGGAATGCCCCCCCCAGCGTACAGCCAGAACTTCACTGTGGTGCAACACTTGCTAGACCACAGCCATGATGGTGACTCAGGTCGCAGTAGCATAAAAGAGAGCCAGAAATTAAGGAGGAAGAGGTTATTCCGACTGGTTCTTGGAACAACGGCAGTAATCATGGTTTTATTAGCCGTCAGTCGTAGTTTCAAAGGGACGAAAGAAGGCAGAAAGCGCCCTTTCGAGAATGGAGCTTGGACCTGGACAGAAGAAGGGTCGGATTGGCCTTCAGATTGGGTATGTCAGCACTGATGCTTAGTTGCACGCAGCCTCCTGTCGCAGTGTCGCAGGGTTCTGACGCCTTTCTACCTCACCAGGACTTGCCTCCATCTTCGCTAGGAATACCAGTGAAATGTAATCCCTTCAAGTCCCTTTCTCTTCTACCCGAATCTGAGGCCGGTACGCTCCCACTCCCTCCAAGTGATGACAATTCGACAACCATTCAACAGCGAATGACGACCACGGGAACCTTCAAGATTCCGACTAACGCCAAGAGCTGGATTTGGGTTCAAGATGATGTACCAGGGGTATTCGAGTTCATGGAGCAGGAAGGCAGTGGTTGGAGGACAGCGGCTGCGGCGGTAAATGACAGACGCGTCGACGACCGTGGTGGAGAAGAGCACCCGTACAGAGTAGTGAGGAAAGACAGCGCTGAGAACTCATCGGGAGAAATTGAGCTCGAAGTTGAGGTGCGGTTTTGGGCTTTGGGAGATGTTGGGCTACTGCGGGTGTGCCAACTGCAGGTTGGTGAGGCGACAGACGACAGCGCTTCCTCTGAAGGTTTGGGAGTTGGAATCTTTGTGGGTCTTTCTTCATTGTATTATTGATGAGCTACTTTCGCTGGCAATACTGAATATTGCGTTTCAGGTCAAGAAGCATTGGGGCCCTCCTCCTATGCCCGGACGCCCGCCTCGACAGTTCCCAGGATGGGTCGGTAGTCGACTAAAACTTCCTTCTCCTTCAACACAATCAGCATCAGGATCCTACTCGCCTGATCTTTCCCTCTCTATCGGCACTATGAACTCTTCCTATCCACCATCACCATTACACTGGAACGGTACTTTCCAACTCAACTCTACCCAAGACGTTTCCGGGATATCATTGTCTTCTCCGAATAGCGTTCTGACATCCCAGGGTAACGTCTCAGGTTCATTTGACGTGCTGGATTCGTTGTCTGTGCGTGTCCTTTCTTTCTCTTTCTTGCGACTGACCTTGACCTTCGGTGTTCCGTTCTCTGTTGACACTGTATTCTGCTCTCGCTTCTGCAGATCAACACTCAGTCGTCTCTCGATGCAATCATCGTCCTCTCTTCTTCTTCCCCTTTTGAAATCACTCTCAAGTCCACCGACGATCTGTCTCTCTCACTTCCATCTTCCTTCCATGGCTCAGTCCAGCTGTCAGCCTCATCAACAGCTGATGTGGTCGACAACACGGGCGATTGGATGGTGGACAGCGAGGGAAGTGGGAAGGTTAAAGGCCATGTTGGAGATAGGAGTGAGGATGACTGGGGATCGGTCGTTAGCAAGAGCTCGTCTGGAAGAGTGGATATCGTCATTGGTTAATGTTGAGCATTAATCGGATGTGAGTTTGTGTTTTTCGATGTACTCTTAGATTCTCGAGCGACGATGGGAGGAAGGGCCAGGGACTCTGCCGGCGTGTTCTTCGGTATATAAGCTGGTTCAATAAATTTGTCTTGTTGTGTTTTGGATCGTGAGCCTCTTCATTGAATTTGCTCTGCGTCAAGAGTCCGAGTGGAAAGCAATATCCGGTGGGTGGCGCAATGCCAAAATTGCATGGTTATTCGAAGCTGATCATCGATAAGGATCATGCCAGGGAAAATCGTAATCTCAAGATGAATGAAATGGGCCAACTGGACGAGATACTTGTGTCGTTCTCTCTATTTCACGGTTCGAGAGAAAGCTTCGAAGTGAAACAAGTGGTCTTCGCTTGGCCTACCCTACCTCCTTTTATTTTCCCTCACCAACAGCCATCAACCTACAGGCACCGCTGGAGGCAGTGTACTGAACACTATCCGGGTATTTAATACTCAATTCTCTCTCGGATGGGCGTGTACAAGGGCGACACCGCACTCGAAGTCGTCGGCGTGCTCTCAAGAATCCGAGATCCGAACGATTTCGAGAGCAATATGCTCGGTGTTACTTCCCTGGTAACATATATAAACTCGAAGAAGAACAGGAAGAAAGCTCCCAGATCTGTAACTGAAATAAGCGAGAAGCTCGAAGTGTTGGAAAGAAAAGTACGTGTCATACCAAGCACATTCTCTGGTTCAAACTGACTCTTTCTTGGTTCAACAGCTAGGAACAACCGGATTTGGTCCCATATTCTTCAAAGGTCACTCCATTCTCGACTTTCGCTTATTGGCATTGGCTCACAGATTCAGCTCAATCGGATGCTGACGGCTTTCTCTTGTTTTCACCCCGCAGCCCGCCAACTGACTGGTCTTCCTCCATCAAATGTCAAAGAAGTAGAGATCCACCGCCGTGGAAGTAATCAACAAACAAGACCTGTTGGATTTCAGGAAGAGTCGACCTTAGAGCTATTGAGGAATCCCCGTACGCCTGCTGCTTATCTCCGCTAAGAACTTCAAACCCACTGGTTGTACTGATATCATGGCCAATGTCTCTGAACAGGAGCCAGCAGGAGTGAAGAATACGTGACGGAAATCTTGCACGATTACGCGGAGGAGATAATATTCAAGGGAGGAGAGCAGGTCGTTCAACACAGGCTGGACGAGTTGGAGAGGGAGGTAGCACGGCAGAAGGTCAGTCTAACAGTCTAAGCTCTTCTTAAGACTTGCTTTAGATTTTCTCTTTCTCATTTTTCCCTCGTCCGATAGATCGCTATTCCCAATCTCCAAAACATATTCAGCAACGTGCGGTACCAGCTTCAACCTGAGCCGTTAGTCACTCCCTTCACTGGCCCCGTTCTGGACGATGATGGCCATCCATGGCTACCAACAGATCTGAATGGTACTTCCCATGAAGTAGATACAGTTCCTGAAGAAACCACAAATGCGACTGTGCGACCCAATACTCAAGGTGAGTTATTGCCGACATCTCGCCCACTGGAATCATGAGGTGAACGAAACTCATACATTTGTGGATTTCAGGATTCTCCTCTACTCTTCGTAGATTTTCTTCATCTTCATCTCGAACTTCCGTCTCATCAGCAGGATCGTCGCAGTTGAACCTGCCTCCAAATCAACCCGGTTCACAGCACCACAGCGCTTCAATATTTGGTCGAAGAGAATCAAGTAGTAGTCGAATCAAACCAATCTCCGTTACTGATATTCTAGGTACTGGTGAGTCCATTGCCCTCCTCAAACGCCTGGCCCTCGAAGCTTAAATGTAAAGTGACACTTGATACAGTGCCTGCGTCGCCTCCCACAAGCTTTCAAGCTCAGCGGCATCGTTCGACAACTTCACCAATTCTCATAGCCGCATCATCACCTCGAGTGCTTCCACCTTTACCTTTCACCCCTCAGCAGCCGCTGGCTTCGTCATATGAAAGCAACACTGAGGATTACTACCAGCACAGCGCTGTCGTACCGGCTGGTGCTCCAGCTAATACTGATAGTCTGCGTTCTCTGTCTCTTGACTCTCATACTGAACACTTGGACCATATCGACCCTCCAGCATACGAAGCAGGCTCACCGTCGCGGCATCGTCTTAACTTGCTCTATGACAACAAACGACAGCAGTCCATCGATAATCAAGCTAGAAGGGGGGAGTCCATACTTCCTGAAGCTTCTACTTCCACGGCTCATCATCAATCAGTGGTACCCAGAAAAATCTTAAATGGGTCTTTCCAATCACCGCCTCTCCCACCAGCTGACGCTCCGGGCTTTTCGCCAGTCCTGTCTCCCTTGATGTTCTCACCAATAAGCGCTGTAGCTGCACTTCCTTCACCAGCTGGAGTCCGTCCCGCCAAATCAAGAGCAGACACACTTTTGTCGTCTCTGAAGAGCTTTAGGACGATGTTCCTCGTGCCAGAACACCCTTCAGCTCTCACCCTGAATATTCTTCAACCTCTCTGGACGACAGCTAACAAGTTTTCGAGCAAGAAATCACCGCCTCTCATCAGGCTTAATGGGACGGATGGAGAGATTGTTGACGATGTCCAAAGCTTCTTGAATCAGACAGGAGACTTCGATTTGGACCAGGAAGAAGACTGCGACGGTTTCCCTTTGGTTGACCTTGAGGAGGTGATTGCCAAGCATCTACGAGGACTGGAGCTCGAGGAGTCTGGGGTTGGCACTGTTTCTGGTAGTTTCTTTGGAAAATATCTCAATCTCGTTAGTGATCTGCGCTTTGTGATACATGCAGGTATGGGAAGGGGACTGATTTTCTATCTCTCTCGTTCTGTGTGTGTGTATGTGTGTATGTGTGCTAGATTATACTTACTGAAGCGTAAGTCATTTACTATCCAATTGTACACTCAAACGTGATATTAACAGTTGATTCGAAGTGCGGATCTGGAATTCAACTCTCCCGAAGTACGTTTGTTCCTTCCTTGTTTATTCGAGTCGGCTATCTCCTGTTCCTGACTGCTCCTTTCTTTGTACATTGTAAAATAGTTGATCATAGAGAAAACCGCAAAGAAGTTGGATGAAAGGGCTGCATCAAGCTCTGCTCTTGGTGTCTTCATTGTACAGCTAGGAGTGAGTCCTCCGGAAAGTTTGGGGCAAGTTCACGTTAAACTCAAGCGTATAATTTCCTTAGAATGATGCAGATGTGTCTGCAGCTCTCAAATTTATCGACGAAGAGCTGCCTCAGAAGTACGGAGTACGAGACTTAGTCGACACAATCGCTTTTGATCTTGCTGTCCCCATCGACCAAAAGTTGATCGTGAAGTGTTTGTTGGGAGGTGTCAACAAGAAGATTGATTCAATCCATTGGAAGGATATAAATGTATAGAAGGATTGACTTGCTGGCGTGGTGTGTGATTGATCGATCTGTTACGGATATCTATTTTTTTATTTTAGTGAAGAGGTGAAAGAATTCGTGGACAGTACCTACTGAAGATGTGCACAGGCCTGGCCAAGTAAGGTATTCTCTTGTTTTTCCGGCTGCTGTTTGGGCGAGGGGCGATGGGCGAGTTAAAGCGCCCCACGCGGAATCCCGTCCCGTGTCGCAAGGATCAAACCGATCATGGCTCAGTAGCTTATCTTGTAGCCTATCGCATATAAGAGGTTGGACGATCCCACCAGGTCTTTTCACACACACCATCACACCTCATACTTCTCACGAGTGATCTTCATCATGTCCATCGATGAGGAGAAAACCACCACATCCACAGAGCAACCTGGAAAAGCGGGCGAATTCGTTACCTATGCACTTGCAGATGGGTTGACTAGCTCGCAGCAGGAGAAATACAACGAATACCTCAGACTCAAAGAAGTGTTCGTGGGGAAGAAATTGAATAAGATGCTTTGGAAACTGGATGTGAGTAAGACGTACTGTTGATCGAGCGCGGATTGTTCTCACTTGTCTCCCCATTTGCAGATTCGTCTAGTTCCAGTGTTTTGTCTTCTCTACTTGTTATCTTTTTTGGACAGAGGTAAGATATTCGTCATTACCTTCAGACCACTAGGAGATATTCTGACGCGTCTCCCCGCTCTAGGCAATGTCGGCAACGCGAAGACTGCAGGCTTGACCGTCACTATCCCAATGACATCTCAGCAGTACAACACAGCGCTTAGTGTTTTCTATGTCTTCTATATTGTGTTTGAGGTTCCCTCTCAAATGATGCTTAAGAAATTCGGACCGCGATATTGGATCACAACTTTGACGGTGTTGTGGGGCACTGCGATGTCTTCAATGGCTGCTATCAAGACTTATGGAGACTTTGTAGCTTGCAGATCTTTCTTGGGTATATTCGAGGTAAGCAGTTATCGGTTCCCGTTCATCTATAGGGTTGCATCGACTGATACAAATTCTTAACACAGGCGGGTCTATTTCCGGCTGCCAACTACACCCTCAGTCAGTGGTACTCCAGAGAAGAGCTTGCCTCTCGAGTGTCTATCTTCTTCTGTGCTGCTTCAGGTAAGTGCTGCATCTTTCGTTGCTGGACTAGCAGTCGGATCCGCTATTGCTGTCTCGACGCCTCAACAATGTTTTTTTACTTGAGCTAACCTGCCCTCTCTACTGTTTGTAGTTGCTGGAGGATTCTCTGGTATTCTCGCTTATGCTATTTCCTTCTTGAATGGGGTGCATGGTTTGCAAGGTTGGAGGTGAGTAACTGTACCCGTCCCTTAGGCTGAGATCGACTAACAAGATCATCCATAGGTATATCTTCCTGGTAGAAGGAGTGATCACCGTTGGTGTTGGGCTTCTTTGCCCATTCATCGTCTTGGACAACGTCGAAAAGTCTGGTTCATGGTTAGACGCAGATGAGAAGCAGTTCTTGATCTTGCGTCAACAATACGCTTACGGTCCAGTTGCACCCACAGAAACCTTCTCATGGGCTATTGTCAGAAACTGTTTCACTGACTGGCAAATCTGGTGTCAAATCGTTATTTACAGTAAGTAGAGTCTCGCTTGTTCATCTGCGATCGAAATTTAATATGTGTTTTGTTGCAGTTGTGCATGGATCCATCGGTTATAGTATCTCATTTACTTTGCCTTTGATAATCAAGAGTCTAGGCTTCTCTACCATTGAGGCGTATCTGGTGCCGGTGCCGGTGAGTTTGTGCTTGAGTAGCCAGGAAGTTGAGGGAGGGGTGATGCTGATTCTTTACCTTGTATTACATCCTAGATCTATTTTGGTGCATGTGTTGTCACATATATCAACAGTTGGTGGGGTGATAAGAGGAGGTCTCGCTACCTTCACATCGCTGTCCCGCTGTTCTTTGCTTCTGTCGGAGCTTCGATCTGCATGGCAACCGCCGGGAAGAAGAAACAGGTTGCTGGAAATCTGGTGGGCTTGATTCTAGTCACTCTTTGCTCGTACTCACCAGTACCAAGCTCAGTCTCTTGGATGGCCAATAACGCTGTCGGATACAAACGTGTAGTCGGTGCGTCCTCTACTTTCTCACATTTCTGCCTTCGCCTCTTAGAGCCGCCTTAACTCAACTTATACTAACGTACCTACTTCTGATAGCTATGGGAATGTTGATGGGAATTGGCAATACCTCAGGGCTTGTAGCATCCAATGTCTTCATCTCAACGGAGAGGTGAGTCGAAATCATGTATGACGAGTGTTTTGTGGTTGTACTGATGGGGCCCTGTTTCTCTGGCAAAAGTCCCTATTATCACACAGGTTACTCTGTTATGATTGTATTTGGTATTTGTGCAGTTGTCTCTGCCACCTTTTTGAGGTACAAGTACGCCAAGATCAACAAGGAGCGCGATGCCATGACGGAGGAGTACATCCAAGCCAACTGGACAGAGGAACAGCTGGCTCATGCTGGCGATAGGTCACCATACTTCAGATATCTTGTGTAGAAGGTAGATGAGTGTGGTTGATGAGGTTGTACAGTCGTCAGTTGGTGGAAGCAAAAGACAGCGTGCGATGAAGCAGTTTTGTTATATGTATAGCCTTCCTCATTATCACACTGAGTTTCATTTCCCCCTTTGTAAGGCATGCCTTGGGTGAGATGACACTTCGTCCCGCAAGCGCTAATTGCAAGCTCAGAGAGCAACCAACAGCCACTGTCTCGAAGCGCAACTTCTTATTGCTGGCCCTTTTGGCTACCAATGGATCAGTCTCCTCATCTTCTCAGCAAAACCTTCACTCGAAATCGGCATGTGAGCTGGCTGATGAGATGCCTGCGAGGCTTCCCTTCCTCCGCTCAGCATTACGACTCAAACAGGTACATATCTTCATCTAATATCCTTACTGTAGAAAGAACTATACTGAAGCATTCCATTGGAACTGAACAGAATGGCTATCGCTTACTTCCTCTTGGCATCACTGGATCTTTTGGACGCTCTAGAGGAGGAGAAAGTATCAAAAGCTGAGAAGGACGGCTGGATAGAATGGGTCTGGGAGCAGCAGTGTCGTGAGTTACTATTGTTAGTTCTACAGTACTTGGTGCTCATACAAGACTAACAGAGCTCGTTTCTTGCCTATTCTCAGCTACAGGAGGTTTCAGAGGTGGGCCCTTCGACGGTGCATTTACTGCTACAGCTGTAGGTGTTTGGGGCTTTCACCTTTTGTAGATCAAACTACTTTACCTCTACTATCCCTTGTGACCTTAAGGTTCTGACCATTTTATTACTCTATAGTCAACGTCCTCGTCAGCAGCACACCTCGCATCAACGTACACCGCCCTTCTGATACTTTCGATCCTCAGAGCACCAATGGAACGTCTTAATATCTCAGGACTAGTTTCTTTTGTTGGAAGTTGCCAGCAGCCCGACGGATGGTATGCCTCTCCTGCCTGCTTACCCCAATCATTTTCGATCTGACTATGCTTCTTTGGACAAATATTATTCCTGCTTCACCCCTGAATTACCTCATCGGATATTCTAGCTTCTCTCCGATACCAAAGGGAGGAGAGTCGGATATGAGGATGTTGTGTTGCGCGACTGTAGTTTCAACACTGGTCGACGATTGGGGAGGTGTCAACATTGAGAACGCAAAAGCGTACATTCGAAGTTGTGAAGAAGTGAGCACTAGCTTCGGTTTCTGTTTTTGTTTTCGTGATACTGATCAGCTGTTGGTTCGGGCTCGTGCCGGTGGCAGTCCTACGAGGGAGGCTACAGTGATCTACCCTGGAACGAGTCTCAATGTAAGTCCAATGGACTGTTTGCCTTTCCTTGCTCAATCAGTTCTCATTCTGTTACTGAACTCATTCTTTCTTACACTTACAGGTGGACCAACTTACTGCGCCGTCGTCGCTTCACATCTAATATCTCAACACGAATCCGAATCCCCGCCATCTCAGCACCTTGAGCCAACAATATCTTTCCTTTCGCGGAGGCAAGGACAAGGTGGAGGCTTCAACGGTCGAACAAATAAACCGGCGGATGCGTGCTACTCGTTCTGGTGTGGTGCATCGTTGGTGATTCTAGGAGAGTTGGATTTGATTGACAGGGAAAAGGGGATAGAATGGCTCCTGGAATGTCAGTTCTCTCTTGGTGGTATTTCGAAGCGCCCAGAGGAACGAAGTGGTAAGTTACTTTGAGTTGTCTTTAAACTAGATTTAACATTGCTGATCTGCTCCTTCCAATGTGCAACTCGGAAACTGCTTGGTTCAGATCCGTTGCACACCTACCTCTCTTTGTCAGCTCTGTCGTTCTTCTCCAACTCAACGCAGAACTCGCAACTTGGGCTGAAAGAAGTAAACGTGATCATCAATGTAGGGCGAGAGGCCAGCTTATGGATACCTCAAGAGCTGAATAGATTGTCTAAAGTAGCGACTGATATGACATAGCATCCGACGCTGCTCAATAATGTCTCTCCAGAACCTCCTTCGAAAACTCTCCAAACGTCTTGCCATCTTTGGTTAGGACGGCACCTGTATCGGGCTGCAAGAAGACGGCAAGTGTCTCACGCGTCACACCCTTAGCGCCTGCCAGATTTCCAGAGCCGTAGGCGACGTAGTGAGGCGTCGCACGCAGCTTTCCACCAGTAAGAATTTCGATCGCTTCACCAGTTTGGAACGCGAGAGCATCTGCAAGCCAAAAATGATAAGAGCATGCTGAAAAGGCACCTCGAAGCTGAAAACACACCTGAAGGGATCGAAACCTTTATCGCATCCTCCGTTGATACTCCCGGAGGTACAATATGCAAGCCAGAGTTGGAAAAGGGTGCTGGGATTTCTTCACCACATGGGGAAATCCACATGTTTGAGAGAAGGCCGGTGATGATGGAGTGATCTTTGTGCACTCCGCAAAGAGAATCCACATTAGCTGCAGATGCAGACTCAGACTCGGCAAGCGGCGAGAAGTAGTGAAGAAGTCGAGCCTGGAAAGTGAAGATATTTTAGTCTCCATGTTTGGCCTTGACTGTAAGTACAAGAGATTTACTTTGTTGCACTGGCTTGTCGCAATCAGTCCTTCAATGCTCTGCGACGCATCCAGGAGATTTGCGCTCACTGAACATAAATCAAAAGCAATGCCGTAAATCGTATGGAGTTCGATAGCTTATGAATATATTCTGGAAAGAGAGTTAGAGGCTCACCAAATTCTTCTAAGCAGTGTCCGAGGAGTCGTCCAACCGACACCACGAAGCCACCGACTTCTTTGAAAGATTCTTCAAATCCGCTCAAGCTCTCCCAACTTTTGCCACAGATCTCCTTTGTTGGCCAGATATTGGGTCGATAATACATTGGATTCGCCTTCGCAACGTCTTCTGGAACATTTGGAAGATCCAGGATTGGGTTGTTGTAGAAACTGCCCTTTGCCAGGTCTGGTTTTCCATTCATTACTTCTTTCCCCTCACTCCAACCAAAGCTATAGCTTGATAAAGGATCCTCGAACTGGGCTTTTGTCTGCGGGTCTAGTGACCCGAAGGTGTTGGCGAAACGCAACAGGCGTTCACGCAGTGCAGGGAACGTGGAGGGGAGACCGTCGATGATGATGACACCTAAAGAAGTAGGAGCAAATGCTTGGCTGATGGCCTGGGAGGTAATGGCGCTGGGACCATTTGTGATCTCTTCTAGTGAGAGGATGGGGACGCCCTCTGGTGAACGACGCAGAGACATGTTGAAGGGAGGTTCGAGCTCTACAAACAGACTGAGTGTTGATTAGAAAGTTTTGTTTGAAGCTATAGTTATATTTCTTGTAGAGAGCTTCCTTATGGCTTGCTGACTGTTGGCTGTAGAGCTCTTAGAGTTCAACCCACAGGTTGAACGCTACTCCTCCGTCGCCACACCCTGCGTCTGAGTTCACTGTCACCAGCTGAAACAATTCTTGCAATTTGGTGGGTCAGACTCATTTGAATATTGTGGTGTATATCGTGATGAAAAACAACGCGCCAAGTTACTTTATGTCGGCGTTCGCCATCCCAATCACAGCGCTCCGTAGACTGTCTTCCAAAACTAGGAGACCTGCACGCACAACAGGATCCTCTCCTGCTGGTCCCATCCTTTCTTTCATAAAGTAGATGATCCCCTGAGCGATTTCACTTCCGGCAGGCATTTTTGTAAGTCGCATCACCAGTCTGTCGATCTCCGACTCATCCAAATCTTCCACCCCAAACCTAGAGGGTAACACAAACAAAGGTGAACCCGTTTGAGAAGCAATAATCAAGCTGGAGAAGAACGTCTGCAGGAACTCTTCCGTCTCCCTCCTGAGCGATGTGAAATCCAGGGGCTTGAGTATACCGAGCCCGATCGCATCTTTCGCCGTCAACCAGGCCAGTGCTTTCGCGGCGTTGTTTCTTTTAAGAGCTTCCTTCTTCTTCCCTTTTGGCTTCCCCACTGGTTTCCCGTCCCCTAGGTCTTCACCTTCGGATCGCCAGAAATCCCAGAACCAGTACTGAACGGTATAAGCATGGCCAATTGGGTCGGTGGGTGTCGTAAGGAAAAGTGAGACGATGAGGGTGAAGTAGGGGTTGTATGGTGTCGATAGCGAAAGACAGTGAAGGGTAATTCGAACCAGTTCTCGTGATTGAGTAGATGGGAGAGGGAGGGTGAGCAAAAGAGAATGGGCTGATTTGTAATCCTGGAATAGAAGAGACTTCCACTTCAACAATAGAACAAAATAGAGAGTACAGAATACGAAAAGACTCACAGATGATCCCATCACGATCACAAAGATCCTCCTTCTAATTTCAGTGTTCATACCCTGCCTTTTTGCGAGATCAAGCAATTCATTCTCTACCTCCTGTTCAGCAGAACTCTTTTTAGCGTTAATAGGTTGTAGCACGACAGCGTTCTTGACCTTGAGCTCCTGTCTCTCAGCCAAAGGATCGCCTTTCCATCCAGCACCGACGAGCCACCATTTACCCTTCTCGTCGGCGTTGAGTAAATCATCCAGAGAGACTCTCAGAGGGTCAGATGCTTGAACTTTAATGATTAAACAATTGAAGCCTGGTCAGAGAAGGAAAGGCTTGCTGGAAGATGAGGAATAATCTCACGAATGCTTGTCTTTCCCAACCCACCCAAGAACTTCTTCATTCGCGTTCTCATCTCAGTCCCAACTTCTCCGCCCGTAACATCCTTGATTCTGTTATTTTTAAGATTGGTGAGAGTTTCCAACATGAACTTGGTCCTTGAGCTGCAAATGAAGCAATATACAAACAGCCAGTGAGCGATCAGTGCCAACTACCAATATGCGATTCACTAACCTCAGAGATTTAGCATCCACTTTTGATACTTTTTCTTGAACTTCGAAGATGACGCTCTTCAAAGCGGCCGGGTCGTCGGACCTGAGTTGAGCGCCGGAAGCTAGAAAGATAAAAGTATGCTAGCGTCAGATCAGCAGTCAAGGACAAAGAGGGAGCAATGACGCACTTCTCAGCAATCTCAGGAGACCCTCTACTCCTCGTTCACTTATCCCCCCGTCTGCTGCAGATGATGCAAGGAAGAAGCGTATAAGATCGTATACCAGAACGCAGGATATGAGCTGAGAGTTGTACAACTCTAAGAAAATAAAAGATATTTCCAATCATTATTAGAGAACAAGACTTGGAAGTATCAAGCAAGATGGCACGCACCTGCAATCAGCCCCAGCAGATTTCCTACAACCCTCGAATTGGATTCTTCATTGTCTTCAATGAGCTCATTAGCCATTGATTCGAACTTCATTGTATATGTTTTGACCAGTTCCTGTAAGAATAAAGCGCCTACCAAAATAATGAGGTGGTGAGACTTTGTCATCGACAGCCTGCTGAGGAAGTCGGGCGCATAGACGTACCAAATTCCACGCCGACCAACCGATACAGTGCAGTGATGAATGTCGCATGAAGGATCAAGAATGAGTCCAGAAGTAAAGTTGAGACAGAAATTGTGGAGAGAAGGATGCGGGTCGTTGTTGTTGCGACGTCTAGAGCGATGGTCGTCTCAGTCAATCGAACGGAAGTTAACGAGGGCAGCATTAGAGCTCACCATTTCTTCTGAAATCTCCAGTGCTCCACAACCCAGAAATAGACGCCAGTACTCCAGATAGATTCGGTTCGCCTAACCTGTTGAGCTGGCCCTTAATTAGCTTGAGGAGTTTCACGTCAGTTTCTGAAGATGACTGAGTCGATGCACCTCCTCTGAGAGATGGTGGGATATATTTTGAAGGAATTTGCTGCGTTGATGGAGGATTTGGTGCTGATTCGTCGCTGTCTTCATCATCCTCCCCGTCTTCTTCAAGCTCCATCCTCCCGCCCTCATCTTCCAATTCGTCGTCATCCATCTCATCATCCTCATTCAAGTCTACATCTCCTATGTCAGATGCGTCATCTAGAT
This sequence comes from Krasilnikovozyma curviuscula, assembly GCA_014825775.1. NCBI lineage: Eukaryota > Fungi > Basidiomycota > Tremellomycetes > Cystofilobasidiales > Mrakiaceae > Krasilnikovozyma > Krasilnikovozyma curviuscula. The sequence continues at coordinate 4,716 of MVAQ01000107.1, read as the reverse complement.
CTAGGTCCATGCCGTCTTCATCCTCTTCCTCACTTCCCCCAAGTCCGCCAAATAAATCATTCTCCAGTCGATCCAAGTCACCCAGCAGATCATCCAAACCATCATCATCATCTTCAGCCGTTTTCTTAGCACCTTTTCCCTTGGTAAGCTGGTACTCTAGCCAACGAATCTCTTTCTCTTCTACAGACTCCTCTTCATTCAAAGCTTTCAGCTTGGGTTTCTTGGCTGGACGAGTGGTCTTTGACAGGAGCTTTGACAGAGGAGTTTGAGAAGAAAGCTTAGAGCTTGATGCTATTGGCTGCTCTTCTTCAGGGGTTAGTGAGGCTGGGCGAGATCGTTTGGAGGGTGGTGGTGCTGCTACTGGTCGAGGTCGCTGTTGCTGCTGCTTAGTTGGAAGCTTCTTTGCAAGCTTTTCTTCCCTAGACTTTGGTTTGGGAGCATCTGGACCTGTAGGGGATTGGATGAGAGGTGTCAGAATTGGTCGCTGGCTTTATTGTTACACTTCTGCATACCATATAGTTCTTCTCTCAGAGCCTGAGGCAGGAAAGTCGTCCTGTCTTCCCGTTTTCTACCATTACCCGATCCTTTGAACGAGCTTCCACCTCTCTTCCCTCTGTACGACATTCTGTAATGCGAAGGTATGCTGTTGGAAGATAACGTCAACTCGAAAAGATGTCACAAAAAATTGTTTAGCTAGAGCTTCACGCGCGCGCACGGATCACAGGAAATCCAAAGCCACGACTTTGCAGGCTGGGTGTTTCGAGTTTGTAGCCTTCAGAGTATCATGAAGTGAATTTACATATCTAGAAAGAGGTAAAAGTGTTTTCTTCTTCGCGGAAGAGGTAAAAACCAGACACTACTAAATCGAGAGATTGGAAAAGGTCTCCAAATCAAGCTTCAGTTAAGGGGTTCAAAACAAGCTTGTCGAAGGAGCTTATTGACTACAACTAGGTCGTATGAAGGATTCCCCAAGTTGAGATGAGCTGGCCAGAAAAAGGTAGGGAAATCGGCAAACAGACTGTCGCAAACCTGTTTATATGTCTTTCCATGGCAGAAAATGCACAATGCAAGCTGCAAAAGACGCTTTGATAGCTACTTTCACAGAGGGTTCTGGTGCATTAGGAAGTATAGGTAAGCTATCTGCTCTGTTGGTCTTGGAGAGGGAGAAATTGATAATTGATGGCTTGTGGTGACACAGTATTTCGCGCCTTTGTATCTCTACATTTCTGTTCACCTCCCCAAGTTTTCGGGACATTAATCTAAACCTAGACATTCGCTTTTGTCATGCTTCTGTCCGTGTCGTATGTACAATTTTTTTTTAGCTTTATTCTGAGTCTAACGCGCCCTCAAAGTGCTAAGAGGTTGGAAGAACTTGCTTTCACTGTAATTTCTGAACGGCAAATTTCCTTCATAATCAAGCACCTAATTACTCCAGACTAAGCACAGAGAAAGATCCAACATTGTAACCAGACTTTTCAATTGCAGAGTAGGCGAGGTACTACGAGAAGAAAAGAGGATCACGGTCAGACGTCAAGCGCTTATTCTGCGGTATCGCAAAAAGAAGGAAACACCCACATTTGAGACTGGACTCCATTCAAGATCACCCACTCCACCAGGTATCGATATCTTGTGAATGATTTCACCAGTGATCGCGCTCATGATAGTTATCGCGTTCTCCTCCCTTCCACCAGCAGCAATGTACTCTCCATCATAACTTATCGACATTTTGCTAATCGGCCCGGTGAGAGATTCGATCGTTTGTAGCGGACAGAAAGTTTCTGAAGAGTAGAGGTTGATGGCAGCGTCTTGACCACAAGTGACAAAGTATCTTTGAAAGACAGAGGAAAGAGGAACGTTGGGAAGTTGAGCTACTGGGAAGACACAGACTGCAATATGTCTCACCTTCCTAGCGGATCCCATCTAATAAGTTCGGCTGCTGACGCATGCGAACTTAGTTCGAAGGTGTGCTTCTCTATCCTCGTCACCGGGATACCATGAGGAGGAGACGGGAAAGCTGAGACAAACCCAGAGTTGAGGCAAGTGAGAAGATGTGACCCTGTGGGTGTATATGATATGCTCATGATCTGAATGTCAGCAGGAGAATGCTTTAGCAAAGGCGAGAAGAAGTTCGGCAGAGTTGTCGAGATCACACACCATCCCAGGAGTCTTTCTATACACGAGACCGTCCGGATTTGATGCAACTCCTTCTCGCTTAACCCACTCTACTTTACCCTTGTCATTCTCTTTAGAGGGTTCGCCTTTTCCAGCTTCTCCAGCAGCCTGCGTCGAGGGAGGTGTAAACTTCCAGTCGTAGATGAAAACCTGCTCTTGTCGGTTCGATATTGCTACACTCCTACCTGTCACTGGATCCCAGGCTACTGAGAGTGCCGAAGTCTTCACATTAAAGACTGATATTGGCGTGCTAGGATTCAAGGCATTCCAGAAGCAAATCATCTTGTCATCCTGTCCTATCGTTATCAGCTCTGTTGGGAAAATGGGGTTGAATGAGACGAGTTGCAGTGCTGAATGATGTGGTGTTTTCAGAGTTATAGCGCTCTTGTTGTCGAACTAGACAAGGACAGACCGGAGGAGACGTGAGCGAACTACTTTCCGCACTGAACGGTGCCTCCTCTTTATACTTACACCTCGAGACGTATCCCACACTTTGACAGAGTGATCTCTACCTCCTCCCCCAGTTGCAAGCTTCTTTCCATCGCAGGACCAGGAGAGTGCCATGACTGAGTCTCGATGTCCGCCTGCTACGACTTTGGTTCGAAAGTTTGAGGGATTCGGCTTCGTCACTTGCCTAGCAGCAAACGAAGAGCTAGGAGGTATGTCTGAGGCTAGTGATACAGCGGTATAGGTAGATGCTGCCATCCCTACGCAATACTTGGCGATTTTGACGAGGTGACAAGTGGAATGAGACCTCTGGTCCTCATAGAATTCACTGCTCGGTCGTCTTTCTCGATTCACACTTTTCGGGTTATCGATTTCACTTGCAGGTTAAAAAATAAATTCCAAAAACCCCGTTCATAACCAAAAATGACTAGAAACCATTATGTTTTGAAGGAATTTAAAGACTAGAAAGCAGCGCACCACACTCGTCAGTCACAAGTTAAGAATGCAGGTCTACCAAACTACTCACAGAGTGGTCTCAACAATGATACCGGTGACACGGTATGGGTCAATGTTAGAGGCTGGTCTTCTGTCCTCGAGGTAACCGTAGCCTTGGGCAGCAACGTGTCTTGGAATTCTGATGGAGGAACCTCTGTTAGCGACACCCCAGGAGAAGGTACCAATGTGTTGAGTCTGAGGGAGAAGAAATAGTTTATTGTAAGAAAACAAAGTCTACAATCATAAGAAGGAGGAAGCAGTCTTACCTCGTGCTTTCCAGAAAGTCTGGCTTCGTTGTCCTCACCGTAGACGGCAATGTGCTCGACGTGCTTGGTCTCAAGCTTCTTGATAGCGGCCTCAATGTGAGCCATACCACCCTTCTCTCTCATTTCTTTGGTAGAGTAGTTGGTGTGACTGGTGAAAGAGAACGATGCAAGCCAAAATCAGTACGAAGCTCTCGTCTCCCGTCATAGGTGGATGACTAGCACTCACCAACCAGCACCGTTCCAGTCTCCATCCTTGATGATCTTTGGGTGGAACGAAACCTTGACACTCCATTCTTCAGCGACTCTCATCAAGAGGAATCGGGACATCCACAAGTGGTCACCCATCTTGATACCCTCACATGGACCAACTTGGTACTCCCATTGGGAGGCCATGACTTCACCGTTAATACCGGCAATCTCTACACCAGCGTAGAGACAGGCTCTCTGTGTAAGGGTAAGGGAGAGGAAAGACGAGGCAAAGTCAGGCAAATGGAGATACTAAGAAAGGCAGTCGCTTTAAAGGATGAATCAATATGAGAGTCCAACTTACGTAGTGGGCCTCAACAATATCTCTGTAGAAGGCATTGCCAGCTCCGACGGAACAGTAGTATGGACCTTGTGGACCTGGGAAACCGCCCTTTGGCCATCCAACGGGCCAGTCATCGACATCGAGGAGGGAGTACTCTTGTTCGAGACCGAACCATGGAACGTGCTAGCATTTTTGGAAAAGGGTATAAAATGTCAATAATCAATGTTTGTAAAACACAAAAAGAGGTGGCGAGTGAACTCACAGACTTGGCAGCTTCCATGGACTTCAAGCATTGAGCTCTGAAGTTGGTCTTGTTTGGAGATCCATCAGAGTTGTAGGTGTCACACAGAACGAGGATGTTGTCACCACCACGGAATGGGTCCTTGAAAATAGCGCAAGGACGGACTTTGAATGGGCAGAGAGTAAGAGCGAGAGCGGCGCGTGCACAGATCAGCTGGACTGAAACCCAACGAAGCTATCTACGAATAGCTGGGGAAAAGGTACTCACGGTAGACATCGGAATCGTGGCCTGGAGCTTGGTTGGTGGAAGAACCATCGAAGTTCCACTCCTTCAATTCAGAAACGTCCTTTGGGACCTGGTCGCAAGTCTGTTGGGGCAGCGAAAAATCCGACAGAGGCAGACGCAAGTACCATGACAAGACAAAGTTATTCCAGGCAAGTGATCCAGGATAGGTTAGATTTGATACCGGGACGAAGTTGTTTCATTGGGGAGAGGGCGAGGCGAGGGGAAAAATGACGCCCGAAAGCAGAAATTGGCAAAAGAAAAAAAAAAAAAAAAAAAAAAGA
>MVAQ01000106.1:0-67312 GCA_014825775.1 Krasilnikovozyma curviuscula | reverse complement strand
GGGTTGAGTCGTGGGAGTCAATGGTGTCGGGCGTTACTTTGCAAGCCTTCTGCCAGCCGCTGATTGAAAAAACCTTGTTCGCACCGTTGCTCCCCTTCACTCGGGAATTTCACAGTTAGATAGAGATTCGACTGATCTACCAACCTGAAAATTCAAGTAGCTCTCCAGGTGTACCGATTCCTTGCCTGACGAAAGTGACAGCGATTTTGTTGACCGATCTTGAAATTGCGCCCGGATTCATTTAGCGTCGATCTTGTTATCAAGCACCCTTACTTTTGCCAGGCCAATTTCCATGTGGTTACCACTCCTTATAGGAACAAATACCTCGCTGTTCATTTGTCAAATACATGCACCTGTCCATGTATATGACATGAATATCTTGCACATCATTTTCGCCTTCGGAGACTAAGGGATCGGTCAGGTCCATTGAAGGAGGAAATACAACTTTTTTTTCCATAGCAGAGCCCAGAAATGAAAATATACTGAAAAGATCTATAGAAATGACTCTGATTGGGGGAGAAATCCAATGTCGCTTACTTGGAAGCAATGACACCTGGCCGCACAATGAAAAAGGAGAATTCCAGGCGATCAGTCACCGAAACACAAAGCAAACAAGCAGCACCAAAAGGATGAAATGCCATCAATACTTACTCCAAGCACTCTCAATATTACCCATCTGGATACCAACGATCCTCTCCATGACAGCCTGCGCTACAGGACCCAAGCCAGATGGACCCGTAGGGACAGCGATGTCCCTTCCATTATAACCGATACGGTCGACGGATGACACGATAGCAGCGGTACCAGCTCCAAAGACTTCAGTGAGCTTGCCAGATTGGGCAGCAGATTCCAGCTCGGCCATGTTGATGGGTCGCTCTGTCACTCTGATTTTGTCAGGCACGCCTTCGAGTTTGAGAGTTCCGGACTCGTGCTCCTTGAGGATGGTAAGGATAGAGTCTCTGGTAACACCGGGGAGGATAACATCTGTAACACTAAAACATGTTAGCTAGGTACTAGCGAAGGGGTTGGACTAGCGAATGAGACTTGCCTTCAAGTGGTGGAGTGACAATCTCCAAAACACCGTCGTCGCCAGTGATACCAAGGAACAAGTTCATAGTTCCAACTTCAGTCAGCCAATGTTCCTCACCGATCAACCACAAGTTCTGGCGAGCAGGCGGCGAAGGAGAATGTCAGCGACCAAATAAAAGTATTGCGATAGTTCAAAGCAGCTCGCTCACTTGAGAGTAGCCTTCAGCAGCAGCTTCGACTTGAGGCTTAATGGCAGTCACATAGTTTGCACCAAGCTTGAAAGAACCTGTGAAATGCCCACCATTAAGACGTCAGCCGACAAGGACAGAGGATGAAGATTACTGCGCGACGACTTACCGGTTCCTCCTGGAGCAGCACGCACGTACTTGTGAGTGGCAAGCAGCGCAACTGGCTTGAATCCGGCTGTGAGTTACATCAGAATTGCATTAGAGAAGTGCCGTTTCATTGTGAGGAGGAAGGAGGAGGATGACGTACTGGCATAGTAAGGACCAACTGGAGAACAGATGACAAAGAGCAGAGCCTCCGAAGGAGCACCGACACCGAGAGCATTTTGAGTTCCGATAAGAGTGGGACCTGGAGCGAATGCAGAGACACAAAATTCAGTGGTGATATACACAGCTCAGGAAAACGTCTCTCACTCACGGATGTACAGCGAGTGACCTGGTTCAGTTGGGATCCAATGCGAGTCAGTGACGACGAGCTTTTTGATCAATTCAGTGAGAGCTTCTCCATCGAAAGTCTGCCATGTGTTCAAAACCGCAGAGATCAGTCGCCCGCATTGTGCATCGCATAGAACAAAAAAAAGGGGGCAGAAGAGAAGCATACGGGTAAAGTGATACGTTCAGCGGACCTGTTCATGCGAGCCATGTTCATATCAGGTCTGAAAAGTCTGACCGTTCCATCTTCTGATCTGTAAGCCTTCATTCCTTCGAACAAAGTGAAGCAGTAATGCAAGACGGATGCGGCGGGTGCGAGTGAGAGGTTCTGGTCTGTCGGCACACGTCAATTGAATTCGTAACCACATATCAGTTCGGATCTGACTGTGATGTTGTTAAAATGCAGTAGGGACGTACGAGGGCCGATTTTAGGAGCGCCCCAGCCATTCTGAGCGGTCCATGGGATAGTCAGCATATGGTCCGTGAACGTCCTTCCAAACACAAGCTTGGAGGAAGGTGGTGGTGTTCCAGGACTGGGATGCTTCTCATACTTCAGCTGAGAAGGGTCGATGTCCGGCAACTAATTCATTCAGACGCAACGCAGCAAAATGTCAGCGAGCGGGTCGTTACCGCTAAAGCAAAAGATGCAGGTAAAGGGACCGACACTAGTGAGTTCACCAGTCATTGGATCTCTGGTGATTTTGGAACTGAATCTGATGAAGATACTGGCATTCTTTGCCTGCCCTCTGAAAGGGGACAAGCAGCTTCTAAGAGACATTATTGAGGGATCTAAGGGCATCAGAGTTTGAGACGGGACGGTCAGTACAGTACCAAAAGGTGATAAGTAGAGTAGGAAGATTTACCAGGAGCTAGGATAGGGCAGAAGATTGACAAAAGGCCAGTAGCAACAAGTTTTTTTTTCGAAATTAGTCGACTAGAACGAGCACAGCAGCTCTTCTGGGCCAGCTCAAACTGCTCAGAACAAGTGAGAGATCAGACATACCTTCCACACGATTCCAAGGGGTGGTCGAGCGAAATGAGATGGTGATTGAAGAAAGTCAAACCGGTTGAACTCGACTCAGTTTTGGGAGGTCTGGCGAGTCACTTTCTAGCCGGCGTCTCAAAAGTCGGCCGATTGGTAAACAAACAACAAGAGCATGACTTGCTTTGTACGGCTTGGGTGAGAGTGATTAGTACAATCAATAAAGGATCTATAATCTCCTATTTGGCGAAATAGCTTTGAATGGGACTCTCGTCGTTTGTCCGAGCTGCGACAATAAGAGCACCGCAGTAGTTTCTATGAAGTATCTTACTGAGAACACATATCAAAATCCATTACCAAAGGTCGGTCAGAATTGTGTCTCTGGAACCAAAAGAGAAGGAGAGTCAGTAACAAGATGTGAAAGATGGAAAGCAACACTCAAAGCCATCACCTAGTCACGTCTATTCAGACTCGGGCTCCGGCAACTCTATCGGATCCTCAAAATCCCAGTTTCCATTCACGATTTGCCTGAACACCTCATCTTGCGAGGGCGTGCTCTTCGTCTTATCGTTCTCCAAATGAATCCTGACCTCTACACCCTTCGGTAGCGTCGCCAAGTTCTTTTCCAGAAGAACTCTTGACTTCGCCCACGAGTAATCGCAACCAAAAGTAATAGTTTTGAGATTAGGTAATTTGGTCGTCCAGAGCGGGGCAATCTCGTCCCACCAATACGCGTACTGCGTCGCGGCGCGGACGTCCCAGATGACAAAGAGGTGCTCGAGGTGTCGTTGGAGTGGACAGATAAGATCTGACAGTTGCGAGAGGGGACAAACGGATGCACTGGGAGAGTCCATGTTGCTGGCTAGATCAGTGTCACGGTTGGATTTAGGTGGGCGCAAGATGTCGAGGAGCGGCCAACCGTCGATTCGGAGGATTTTCACGTTGGAGAAGAAGACTTGGAACTGGCTGGCACATACGCAGAAGACGGAGGGTGTATCCCATTGCGATCTCCAAGTAAGTATCACAGGTTTGGCCAGCCCAAGAAAGTTGAAGAACTCCATAGTGCCGTGCACAGCGTGATCGTCTACCTCAACGTCCAGCTCTTGTAGATTTGGCAGCACCTTCGCTCCAGCTGCATCCTCCAACATTACACCTACCGGATACGACTTCCAAGTCGTCTGAATCTTCGTTGTCGCCGACAGCTTCCTCATCGCCGATGGGTCTTCGTTCCTTCCTTTCCACAACCTAGTGAACATCTCTGCTGACCGCGAGTCATTGATATAAAGGTCTCTGTACAGGTTCTGAATGCCAGCTTCATGGAACAGTCGACATACGAGGAGGAGACTGATGATCGAGTTGTTTCTCGTATTGGTAGTCGCTAGGAAGAGGATTCTTTCCACAATTTCAAGAGGTAAATCTGAGAACACGAGCGGTGGTTTGGAGTGAGAGCTGAGTTGGTGCAGATCCATTACACTTGGAGAGGTAATTTTAGACTGAGCAGGAAGAGAAATGCAAATAGTTTGTCAGTAATTGAGCTTCAGACTCAACAAGAAACTCATATTAGGATACGATTTGAGTATCTACCTAATGATAGCCACCTCAGTTAGAACTCCTAGACAGATCGGGAGGAAATCGGTCTTGACCAGTCAGATGGTGTCGGACGCCATGAGGTGCAGACCTGAGATCGCCTCGACCACCGCGGTGCAGTTTCTGATATCATCTCCCTTGGACAATTGATAGGAAGTCCCGGAGAACATTCAACACCTGGGAAGACGATAGGAAAATCATACTGTCAGCGCCCTTGATGTTTCGAGCCAACTGAGCCCTGGGAGGCCTTTCGAAGGTTTCTTCGCCCTTGGAGATGACTCCAAATTTGATTCTATTCCCCACGTAAACCCACCAAGTCTATTCGAGGGTTGCTTCCCTTCATTACCGTTTAATCGTTCTCTGGTCCGGTAAACTACTGCGTGGGACCTCATCACAATACGTGGGCGCTGTGGTTTCTTCTCTAAACACAGTTTCTAATTGGTACCCGACGTTCTCGAGCAGATATCAAGTACTGGAGGAAAAGGCTCAAGATAGATGTTTTGGGAACCAATATACCTTGGCGGGCTCTCGTTCTGAACGATCTTGGCTCGTCAAACTGTTATTTAGGGAGTCTTCGAATGAAGGCAAGATGTCTATCACTAGAAAAATATCATTGCTATCTATCTATGTTCGATGACGGATAAATAACTTGCCCTCAAAAGCCTCTGGCAACTGCGCTTTCAACCACACACCAGCCTACCGGCTCGATTTGCTTGCTTTTGCTCTGGCGTGAAAACAAATCGATGAGATTTTCTCTACGTGTTATGTATAGAATAGCTACGTGCTTCTCTTGCATCTGAATTAGCCTTTTGAGCTTTGTTTACATTGGATGGCGCCCGACTAGCTTCTTCGGCCGACTGATGCGACACAGCAGCATCATACGTATCTTTTCTTTCAGAAGAACCAGATACAGACTATCTAAAGTTAACCAACAGCTGGCCTTGATGTGATTGCCGTTCTTGGTCTCTGAAGATGAAAGGACCATCTCTAAACTCTCTTCCTCTCGATAAAAACTTCTTCCATTCTTAGCTATTTTATTGCTGTGAGTTGTATTGATTCATCTAAAGATGAGGTTCTGACTATGGCCATCAGTCCAGATCGTCAACAGCTCACATGTTACCGAAACATCTACTTTCTTTTCAATGCCGGGCATTTCCCTTCTATCTCACCTATACTTTGTCTTTCTCCTTCTTCCTCAAGCTATACTCCCATATCCCACCGAAAACCAGGAACTGAAGGAAAAATCTGTCGCCAAGTCCTCACGATGAGCTGGAAACACGCAAACGCCTCAAACCATCATCAACCGGAACATCAATATGTCTGCTGCTGAGGAACCTGAAGCTCCGTTCTTTTCCCCTGCTAAGGGCTTCAACCCCAAGAAGTTTGAAGGTGCTACTCTTGTGCTTGTCAGTCCACAACATCATTCGTTTCAGCCTGAAAGGCTTTCCTCTTGCTGACACTCCCTTTTTCTTAATTCGACATAGCCTATCATCTCGTAAGGTCCCCAACATCTGGAAATGTGTGAGACTATTACTAAAGCACCCTATGCTTTGATCCGTAGCGTTGGAAATGTCCCCCAGCTTGCTGTCGACCTCTTAATCACCAATCTGCCAGAGCTGAACCTGGTAGGACACTTGAACTCTGATGACCTTATTCCCTTCATTGGTGGCCCTGAGGAAGGCGTGAAAGGCGTTGTTACCGCACTTGAGAGTGAGTGTCATTTTTTTCGAGGTATGAAGTGGAATGACGTTTTGACAGCTTACTCGGTCTTCTATGGCTTAGTCTTTGGACAGAAACATGGTTCAAACGTTTACTACATCCAGCAACGTTCCCCAGTACTGAAGGTTTGTTAGCTCTCCATCTCTGAGCATGAGTAGATTATACTGATCTGAGTGGTATCATTTTATAGAGCCGAAAAGACGCTTTCCTCCAATCCCTCTTGGAATTTATCCACTCGCATAAGTTCCAAAACCTCCTTATTCTCACCTCAGTAGATGCACCAGCAGAACCTACTACCGATGGATCCAAGCATCATAAGTACAGCTTACAGCCCAACGTCGTCGGCTTCCACACCGACTTCCCTTCCTTCAGCGACATCCCCACTTTCACCACATCCTTTGCCTCATCTACACCACCGGCTACTGCTGGTGTGGAAGATGATTCTGCTCTCGTGGGCATCGAGTCAAAGATCCCATTCTTGCCTGGTGCTGGGTTGACGAGGAGAGTCCTTCATCAGCTGTCGGAGGATGAGACAAAGGGTATCGTCAGGACAGGTGTCATCCTGGCGTTCGTGGTTGAAGGTGATAACAGAGAAGATGCTAAGAGCATGGCTGAGCTTGTGAAGGTCACTTTGAACCTGGGTAGTAAGTCGTGCGCTCTCTTCTCACCAACCTTCGATCCCACTGACATACTTGCATTATCCAGGCATTCCGGAATGGAAGGAACCTAGAAGCTGGGAGGGCATGTTTGGGAATGGAGATGGGCAGAGAGCCGAAATCTTTGGCTGAACGGGTCTTGCCAGATGATTCTGGGATTTGCCAATTAACAAATCTTATTCAAGACATAATAATGCTTTTGTTAAGATCTTGCACATAAAACAGCAAGAGACCTCGTGATAGTTCAAATTTCTTTTGTTGTTCGATCGATCAACGCGCCAAATCTCAGCGCCAGTCTTCAACTGTCATGTTTGCGTCTTGTGCCCTTCTCTATCATTCTCAAAGATCAGTATCAAGTATTACATATCTATCCCTATTCCAAAGACATATAAGTCTCTCAAACCACCCTCTTTCTCTCCTTCTTCTCCTCTTGCTTCCGCCTCCACTCGAGGATCTCAGCCTCGCTCCTGCCCCATCCGAAATCAATCACCCAACCAATTCCATTAACCCGAGTGTCCAGCTTCTTTGCCGTCGGATTCCATCGCGGTTCCGTTCGGGCTATATTGGGTTGTGATTGTGATGGTAAGGATTTCGAAGACGGCGGCGGGGGCGGCGGGGTGTCCCAGAAGCTTAAAGCATACAATTTCAGCTTGGTAATGAAGGACTCTGGTGGTGGTGGTGGGGGAGTTGGAGGTGTTGTAGTGAGCTTGATGAGGAGCTCATTGACGAAGCTGAAGAGCGGTTTTAGGTGACTCCACACTTGAAGAAGTGTGACTTGTATGAACTCGTCCATCATGGTAAGAGGTGAAAGGATCCAGTTGACAGATGAAACAAATACGTCTATATAACCTTGTGATTGTAGGGTCACGTTGGCGTTTGTGGATTCGGTGAGTGTAGCATTGTCAGTTTTGGCCATGTCGACTAAACTACCGCTGACGATAGCTTCTGCCTTGGTTGAGTTACTGATACTATCTGAGTTCGTGTTGGTAGCGGTTGATGTTGAGTCATCGATTTTATATCCAATTAAGACGGGATTGAACATATCAAAGCGGTTGAAACTTATCCAAGTTCGGGTAGGATCCTGCTGTGTAAGGTTGGACTTTCCCTTCCATACATCATTAAATGGCTTGTCGAGCTGAACAGGTGCAGGGTTGTTCGCTGTGGTGTTGGTAACGCTTCCTCCCCATAAACTGCTGCTAGTTGAAGCCCAATGGCTATAAGGAAGCTCATTATGGGTGTAGCTGAACAGTATGACCATTGCTGCTACAAGCCCAGTACAATGGATGCATGGCTTGATGGCCAAATACCACGAGATAAGGAAAGTTGCGACTAGGAGTGGTGAAGCTGGAGCAACGCAAAATGAGTTGGTCAGCCTCAGTCCTTTCGTTCTCAGCCCCGACTACCTTCACGATCAGCAGATTTGAGCTATCAAACGACCAGCATACCTTGTGGGAAGGGAATCAAGAAGATCGGTAGGAAGTGCTTCAGACAGAACCTGTTGGAAAAAGCAGAGAAATCAGTGAGAGAAATGGGGGACAGGGGGCTGTTTGACTTACACCATCTTGAAACCACCCTATATACCCGTCGTTCACCCCAATTGCAATATATCTTCACAGTGTCGTATCCCGTCTGACCTTTGAGAAGTTCGTGTGGAATGTCGTTCGCAGCAGAGGTTGACGCTCGACTAATTGTCGACGACGACCTTTCCAAAATCGAGCTTATTTCTCCGCAAGAAATTAGTAGATGAGCTTCTCTCCATATGATCTATCGCAGGAAACTGATGTAATCAGGCCGCTAGTTTGGATCTCACACCACTCGATTTGAAAGATGCTGTGAACGATGCGAAGAGACATTCGCTTCGTCCCAGCCATTACTCTATCGCTATGAAGTTGCTCGCCGAGCTACAGTTTTTTTGTATAGCTACTAGTGCTTGAAAGCTGCTGACATTTCTCCTTGCGAAGAATTGGCGGCGCCTCCAACAACTCTCTAAGCAGCGCTCTTATTTTCGTCCCCAGAACCACAACTCCACCTTTTCTGGAGCAAGTAGCAATATCTTCGAGGAAACAGCAGGCCCAAATCAGGATTCCGCAGGAGACGCTACCAGGACAAATCATTGCAGTGATTGATACCAGCAGCCTCAGCAGAAATTTTGGATTTAAAGCATTGATTTCCTCAGTAATCAGTAATCTACCGTCTGAAGCCTTTCTCGAACCACAGCAGAAGATAGCTCGCATATTCAGTTATTGAGCGGTAGCAAAAGCAGCTTGAACCTTGACCATTTCCCCAATCATGGCATCCTCTTCCTCTTCCCCGTCCGCCGACCCAACTTCAGCTCCTGTCCCAGCAGCCAATCCATCCTCGACAGCAGCACCAGATGCCTCAGCGTCTTCTTCCAAAAAGAAGCCTGTCGTTATTCTTTGTATCGGTTCGTCCTTTCATCTACCTAAAAATTCCTCTGTGCATGACCAACTTTGCTGACATTGGCCATTTCCTTGGCCTCCGCTTTCACAGGTATGGCAGGCTCTGGCAAGACGACTTTGATGCAACGATTCAATTCATATCTCCACTCCAAGAAGACACCACCTTACGTGCTCAATCTGGATCCTGCTGTTACTCACATGCCGTTCACCGCAAATATCGACATCAGAGATACAGTTGACTACAAGGAAGTCATGAAACAGTGAGTAATTATCTCCTTTAAGAAAATGAAGGAAGTGTCTTTGCTAAATGTTGAATACTTGTTCTGGTGCTCCTTTAGGTACAATTTGGGTCCAAACGGTGGAATCTTGACGGCCCTCAACTTGTTTACCACCAAATTCGACCAGGTTCTTGATCTTGTAGAAAAGAGATCAGAGGAAGTCGAGTAAGTTTGAAACTCCATTTTGTCAGCGTAATGTCAACTATTATTGACCTGTCTTGTCGTCTCCGTTTGCTCTCAGATACGTTCTCATCGACACCCCTGGTCAAATTGAAATCTTCACCTGGTCAGCATCAGGTTCCATCATCACCGATACCCTCGCATCAACGTTCCCAACCTGCGTCGCCTACATAATAGATACACCACGAACGACCTCACCTCAAACATTCATGTCCAACATGCTTTACGCCTGCTCCATCCTCTACAAGACGAAACTGCCCTTCATCCTGGTCTTTAACAAGAGCGACGTTCAGGATTGTGAATTTGCGAAGGAATGGATGAGTGATTTTGAGGCTTTCCAGGACGCGTTGAGTAAAAGGGAGAGGGAAGGTAGAGATGGCGAGCCCGGGTACATGTTGGGATTGATGAACTCAATGAGCTTGGTGTTGGATGAGTTCTATAAAAATCTGAATGTGAGTCAGCATACATTGGTTCTGTTACTGGTTACTGACATGGAGGTGATGTTCACACAGGCCGTTGGTGTCTCTGCAATGACAGGTGCAGGAATGAAAGAGTTCTTTGAGGCAGTCGATGGAGCCCGCAAGGAATACGAAACGTGAGTGACCTCCCCATTCCGATTCTTTTTGTGCTCAATCTCAAGAAAGCCACTTGACCCCATTTACTCTTGCCTCCGCGCCTCCAGTGACTACCTCCCCGAGCTTGAGAAACTTTCGCAGCAACGTGCAGCACAGAAGGAAGCTCACAAACAAGAACAACTTGCAAAACTCATGAAGGACATGAATGTCCAACAGCCAGCAGCCGGCTCGTCGAGTGATTTCGCCAAGAAGCGAGGTGGTGTTCGATTACCTGGTGACGACGACGATGGAATCATCAGAAGAGGCTATTCGGATGAGAAATGGAATCCGGACGAGGAGGAGGGGGAAGAGAGTGAAGAGAGCATGTGGGGGGACGATTCTGATGAAGGAGATGGAATCATCGATCGAAGTAAGTTAGCCAAGACATGTCATACCACAACTTTTTTCCTAACACATTTGGAACTTGTAAACCATTTCTTCTCAATCTGAAGGTGAAGAGGCTGGTCCTGGTCCTGGTCCTCGGAGTATGGATATCACGAAGATGGGCGGTGATGCTTTGGAAGGAATGAGCTGGCCGCGGCCGCAATAGAGTCATTCGACAACCCTATGTATCGCAATATTTTATACAGTTATCCTACAAAGTTGCTTCTGGTGTTTCACAGTGATAGTTGGTGAGGCGCAGTGAAGAGATCTTCCATTCGAGACCGGTCTGCCCCTGTACAGCGACCAAGCCGGATTTCACAACAGGGGGTGTCTTGGACCTTGAGCGCTTCTCTTCTCGAGCTGACCTCTAACCACAGCCCTATCTTTATTACACTTTTCTAATCAGTTACTCTATTCTACTCGCCGTATACGTCGGTCGAGCTACCTGGCTAGGAACTCGGGCCAGCAGGAGACAGATAAACAGAAGGTGCCGCGGGGTGAGTCTCGTCACCCATCTTTTTCCTGTGCTTGCGCTGTCTGAACCATGTTGCAACCTGAAAATATGCGCTGCTGGCCACCTTTCCCTCAAACCAACCACCTTCTTTTCGCTTTCAGAATCAGTGTTCAGCTGTACTGGCTAGATGAAGCTCTCGCTTAGAACCATCAGTGCTTTGGCCCCCTCCTTTCTGATCCTGCTCACCGCAGGAGTCACCGAAGCTTGCAGCGATTGGGAGCTCAAGTCTCACCAGTTTGGAATCAGAGAGGAAGGTAAAGGGATAGCAAAACGATGCGGTGTGAGTGGATTCTTTCTTCGAGGATGAAAGGGAAGGGGACAACACAAAAGGACGAAGACGGAACCGTTAACCAAATCCCAAATTTCACTTCACTCCTTGCTTCAGTCTAAATCTGAAAACTCACTAAGTCGAAGACAAGATGGTTCTCTCACCGGTGTCACTGTGAGTCTGTACACTCCCGGCGCAGGAGTGTAGCTCGCTGGAAGAATCGCATTTGATCTTGCTGTTGCTCTTCCGTTGTCCAGTCCTCCTCTACTGCTGCAAACTATAGCTGTCCAGATACATGCCAGATGCCCAACTGTCGCTGTGTGAGTTCGGGCTCAAATTTTTCCCTGCCGTGACTGACCCTCGGTTACTAATGAGATCGTCGGTTTTGAAACACCAGGCATCAACATCGCCTCCAGGTGGTCTTTCACCCTCGGAAACTCCTATGTTTTTGGTATTCACAGCGTGCGTATCCATCAGTAATACTGTTGTAATTTTATCTGCGAGGACTGACACTTTGTCTCACTGTTGTTATCTTTGCGCTTGTCAGTGACGACGCTGTTCAAAGCTATACGACAAAGGCAGTCGATTCTATCTTAGCTCATAGAGTTAATCCAAATGGTTGTTCTCCAAAAATGACGTACTACGTGAGCTTAAGTTACACCAACTACTCTGCGATCACCGTGCGTGTTGTTGTTGTTCCCATCGCTGTTGAAGTCAAAGTTTTGGGAGGAATCTCCTCTGTCTGATCTTTCTACCTTCTGGTAAAATACAGGAGTGGTTTGTGAAAGGAAACGAGATTGCGGATCACAGCATGACACATCCGGAGGTGCCAAGCGCTGCAGAAATCAACGGCAACCTCATCGCTCAAAATACTCTTGCTGGTATCCCTCTTTCGGAAATTATAGGATTCAGGGCTCCGTATCTCAACTACACGCCGTAAGTTCATCAACCTCATTATCTACTGTGTGTAGGTCTAACGTTCTGTTTCGCTTCAAATCGCTTCATCTTTTCCTCCAGTGAGCTGCTGCAGAACCTCCAAACTTCTGGATTTACCTACGATTCTTCAGCATCCTCCTCCATTCCCGCCAATCAAACAGGAACGGATGCTTACTGGCCTTACACACTCGATTATGGACTCGCAAACGACTGTCTCTCTTTCGAAGGCATCTGCTCTGGTCTTCCCAAAATTCCCGGAGTGTGTACTCAAAATACTCTCTGCGAAGCACTATATCTCATATCTCGTTCTTTCTTTCTCTGATGCAGCTGTGGGAGTTCCCGCTCTATGCAACGTTTGGAACCGGGGGGCCTAATGATATTCACTTAATGGATCCATGGTTGGATGATTCTCCTGATGTTGTTCTGGCGTTTATGAAGGAGACTTTCATGACTCATTACAAGTGAGCAATCCTCTCAATCATTTGAGCGTTTCTCTCTCTCAAAGAACTTGATTATGATTTGCTCAACGATATTTAACGTCCTATACAGCGGTAACCGACAGGTAAGAGTGATCAATCGAAAGCTTGTGCTTGTGCACCCGTGCTCTCTCTCTCTCTCTTTCCTCACTCTTTGCATTTTCTTACTACTTAGCCTTTTGGAGTCTACACTCATCCAATTCATCTCGCAACTGGTTATCCAGGTGAGTCCGCTCTGAGTAGCTCCTCGCCGCCTTCACACAGCTGATACCACTTGGGGTCTTGTCGTCGCAGGCGTCACCGATCCCATCGCACAAATCAATATGTTAAACGAGTTTATGGACTGGGCTCAAAATATATCTGATGTTTGGATCGTCTCAAACAAACAGCTGCTTGAATGGATGAAGGATCCAGTCCCGATCTCAAACTTGGGCGCGAGCGATGCTCTTAAGTGTCAAGTTCCCAACCTTCCGAATAACACACAAATCTGTAACGGAATGATCCCACAAGAAAATGGTCTGTGGCTTTTGTTTCTACTTCCGATCAGTATTGTTAAGTTTTCATTTTGGGAATACAGGTCTCTTAGAAGAATGTTTCTTTAGCGACTTCCCATTCTACACCTGCTATGGTTGTCCTACCACACCGCCAACAACAGATGTTCCTAATCCACAGCAAAGCTCTGTTAAAGGAGCGCCACTTCGATACAGATGTGAGTGTTTCCTCCATCCACCTGCGGTCTTCTCTATTCATTCTTGATTGACTATTGAATTTGCAGTACCTTCAAACTGTTCCACCTACTGGTGGGATCCGATTAAAGGACAATGCCTCTGTACAGGCTCCGACTGCTCATTCAACGACGTAAGCAGAGCGATCGGTCCCAATGGTCAAAATCTCTCGTCTGCTGGAGGAACCGGAACGACGTCGACATCGGCTGCTGCTGCTAGCTCAACTGGTCCCACTTTTGTTCCGTTCAATGCGGCAGGATCAAGATTTGGGATGGTGCCCATTTGGACTCTTTTGTTGGGCATGGTGATTGGTGGTGCTTTGACGCTTTGGGCTTGAGCAGATTTGCGTTGTTTACTCACAATTGGACATTGACTCAGGACATTTACCGTAGCTTTACGAATACTAAGCATCGCAGGCGTACCACACTATATGTACTTTATTGCTGACTTACGACTGGTGTGCTCTGCCGCGATCGCCTCTAGGTCGCATCACTTTAAGAGCTTTCTTGCTCTTGCTAAATACGGCTTGGACAATAAAAGTTTCATGTTACATATTTACTGGGTAACTAATACAAGAATGTGATCGAAACATGTGTTAAAGGAGTACAATGAGATGAAGTGGGAATGTAAAACCTATAGCTGCTTTCTTCCGCTAATCGCTTTCACAGAGGACAGTAGCAGAGGGGATCATAGGCATCAGAGCTGAAATTGTTTAGCGGCCTCAGCTGCTTTGGATCCTTTGACCTAGGAAGAAATGTAGGGACAAAATTGTCAGCTGATAGTATTGCGTGGGGCAATTGAGTTTACGAAGCATCAGACGCACATGATATGTCGCTGTATTCATTGGAGGCGGTGAATCTTCCATGTGTCCTTCTCTGGTCTTGTACCTATACTTAAACTGTCCAACTTCACCATTGAGACCGTGCTCTGATAATATGGGAACAAATTGTGCGAACGACGTCAGCTTAATAATTCTTAAGTAGGACGACAAATAAATGAGACTCTTGAACTTACTAGAAGCATTGTCCCATGGGTTAACAAGCTCTTGTCGACCCATCAAAGATCTCGCTGGGTCACTCTCGTGCATCCCTTTCTGACTGAGCTTGTAAGCTGCGATGCCTACTACACCCATGACGATACCGGCAAGAACTGCACGAGGAGCGTTAGATCGGGGTCTGTATGGACTAGATGGACCAGCCTGATTTGACGAGAAAGCAGGTTCAGGTGGGGAGGAAAGTCAGATCGCGGAAGGTGTGTGTAGAGATGGGATCAACAGGGACACAACTCACGTTTGGAATCATATGTTCGACAGCCATGATTGATGTGTTGAGATTTGGATATGAATGTAGGTTTGGTTGGATTGGATTGGATTGAGATCGATGTTGGTGAGGATGATGCAAGGGAGGAACCCATCGAGCATTAAATAGTCGTGGCGCCCTGACCTCGTGATGACTTTACTCTGACGCTCGCCACCAGGAATTACAATCCATCGTTGATCCTGAAAGCTCTCTGATCCTTGAATCATACATTTTTATGAAATAAATGGAAAGCCAGTGAGAAACTTGGGGGGAATTGACCTCTAGCGACTCTCAGCCATGTTTATTGTTTTTAAAATAAACCACAAAAACAGAGACCAATCAACTCTGATCGCATAGCGATAGCAAAACAGAAACGGCACATATATGACCCACATCTGCTCGTAAGGAAAATTCTCTAGACCTCCAGTCTCCAGGCTCTTATTACAGCTAGCAAGCCCCAGTAAGGCTGTTCGCTGGGAGTCTTCACTCTCCCGTTCGTCTCTTCCCAAATGGTGATGTTGGGATTGGGGTAGTCCTCGAGGTATCTATTGATGTACTGTGAAGTGGGAATAGTGGGAGGATCACAACCCAAACTATGCACGGAGCCTACTGAGGTGTCTTGATAAACTCGCTCGTAGTCAACTTCCATCGTCACTGGGAACAGCGATGCTAAGTTTGTCCGATCGATGGCTAATGCAATGACTGACAATCTGTTGGCTATTGATAGAGCGACGCTACCATGGGAAATAGTACACGTACTGGTGAAACTCGTGGAGACTGCGAGATCTGTCAGAAACACTTGATAGACCACTTAATTTGAGAGTATATTTGGGAGGGCGAGTTAATGCCAGAGACACGTAGGGTAAACCGTGCACAGAGAACAAGACATCCCCGGCGACTGAGTCTCGAAAAAGTAAAAAAGTAAACAATGGTGTCGTCGATGAACATTTCCCTCACGTTTCTTCCCTCAGCTTCAAGTGTCCAGCCCCTCTGGTGCTTAGGCTTTCAGAAAAGAGCCACACAGCTATATTTACCGTTTATTTGACAACGGAACGAGTTGATGATCGGCACCCACGAGGACTGATGGTAATACTCGGAGAAACCGCGAACTCCATTCCTCACGAGCCCAGGGGCCATACTGCGCAAGCTGAGGACTCCTGTGATTTATCCAGATAATATCCCACTCCACATACCATTCATTGATGAATCAGGGCTAGGATGTGTCCTTCTTCACTGAGGACCGGCGCAATGACAAAACTCCGGGTCCTGAAGGACCTTTTTGATCTCCGAAAAGGAATCCCCGCCCGGCTTCATTTCCCCTCTGTCTACATCCATCTCTCATTTCTTACTTCTAGCTACAGTACAGTTGAGCTCTCTCAAGGCGACATGGTGGTGTTGAACAGTACGTCCTTCGAACCTGTATGGAGTACGTCGGCGTTATGCCTTCATCTACTCCCTTTTTTTTTTTACTTCTCCCTCACATACTGACTGTCTTCCTACCAGAGAAAACATGATGCTCTATTGTGGCATTATAGAAGGCTACTGGACTTTGCTTTGAATCTCTGTCGAAGATGAAAGAGTAACCTTAGGCTGATAAGCTGGTGAGTGTCCTCTACTCGTGAACTTTGCCTTCAGCGGCCAATTTATGACTTTGTTATCCTACACGGATATCCTGATAGACCAACACCTCTGCGCAGAACCTCTTCCTAGCGCACCTTCTACAGCCCCACCTTTCTTTCACTCGTTCCGAGCATCCGGTTCTCTCAAACATTGGCCCGTTACCTCTCGCTGACGGTCCATCCTCACATACTCCTCGTCCACTCGGTGCCCCTCTGACAAGCCTGTTCAGCAACCCCACCAACAATACCAAGATATCTTTGTAGCCGACAGGCTTGTTCTCGAACTGGGCATGTCTTGCTAGCGCCGCTTGAATAATTTCTTCCTCTTTTAAGACGTGTTTCATCTAAACGTGACTTTTTTGTAGCGTGGGGGAGACGGATGTATATTCTGAAGGTGTAATAGGTGTCAAGGAATGCAGAAGACAGAAGCAGAGTAGATAGGTACGCTTTCGATTTCTGTCCTTCCCCAAAAAAAAAACAAAGGCGCTCACCCAATTGCTTTGTGGACACCAGAGTAACCTTATAGCATTTTAGACCGAGCCGCTTATGTCATTGGGAGGTCTGAGTTCCAAGAGGAACGGGTGGGACAGATGATCTGTTGTGACGGCGCCTCTGACGAGGGGAAGAAAAGTGCTTGGGCAAAAAAACGGGAAGCAATTGGCATCACGCGCGCCATGTTGTGGTTCGATCCACAGCCGCTGCTTGTTGTTCGACAGGCACAACCCCAACCTGTGACTCGGGGTCAGTCCACCTCGCCCCCCACATCACCAAAAAAAAAAAAAGCCAATTTCTGGACTCCATGCTACTGCTGGTCACCTTACTTTGAAAACCTCCGCACTATATAAGGTTCGATACCCCATCTCTAGCTGTCTTTATCTCCCACTTGCTGTTTTCGCAATCATCTCTATCACCCAACACTACAACAACTCATCAAGAAACCCATCATCAATATGCCTGGAGGAGCTGCAGGTACCGGTACTGTACATATGACCATCTCGTGGATTTTCTCTCTCTCCCTCCCAAGCTGTCGTCCTAACTCCACTTGTTCTTTTACAGGGTATCGAGTCGGGATCGATGGTCGCATCCATTGCTCTGGCCGCCTTTGCTGCCTTTGGTGGAGTTCTCTTTGGGTAAGTCGATTGTTTTTTTTTTTGTGGGGGAGGGGGGGCTTGGCCTTCATTAACCTCAGCTTTTTTTTTCTCAAGATACGACACTGGAACTATCTCTGGTATCATTGCCATGGAGGACTGGGTAAGTGCATCTCTTGTTGTTCGACGCGGCCAAGTCGATTTCATTCCGCTCACTGTCCCAACTCTCGTCAACAACACAGCTCAAGACTTTCGGCACCTACGATCCAACCCAGACCCCGAACTACTACTTGACAACAAATGACACGTCTCTTGTCGTCTCCATCTTGTCTGCCGGCACCTTCTTCGGCGCCCTCTTGGCATACCCCATGGGTGACATGGTCGGACGTAAATACGGCCTCATCGCGTCCTGTGTCGTCTTCTGCTTGGGTGTTGGCCTACAACTCGACACCAAGTTCGCGACGTTCGTTGTCGGTCGTGTTATTGCTGGTCTCGGTGTCGGTCTTGTCTCGTGTCTGGTCCCAATGTACCAAGTCAGTCTCTTTCCAGAGCTACGTCCTCACCCTCGCTTATTTTGTATTTTATTTTCGTTCTGCATTTCGATTTAATAGTCAGAATGTAGTCCAAAAGCGTTCAGAGGGGGAATTGTTGCATGCTACCAGTAAGTGAGGAATGGAGTCGGAGGAGGCGGGGAGAGCAAAGATCTGATCTTACCTTCGAACAGATGGGCCATCACGATTGGTCTCTTACTGGCCAGTATTGTCAACAACTCTACACAGAACAGACAAGATCACTCCGCTTGGAGAGTTCCAATCGCTGTGGTGAGTCAGACGTCGCATCGCGAGAACCTGTCATATTCCCAGGCCATGTTTTAACGTCTTATTAATGTACATTTTGGCTTTAACGTAGCAATTTGCTTGGGCTTTCGTCTTAGCTGGCGGCAGTGAGTTCGACCGGCGTGTTCCCTTAACTTTATCTTCCTTGGTTTTTCTCACACAGCTTTCTTCCTAATTCAACCATCATCAACAACAGTGTTCTTTCTCCCTGAGTCTCCACGTTATCTTCTCTACAAGGGACGAGAAGAACAAGCTAGGAAGGCCATGGCTCGATTGACCAGTCGATCAGCCGACTCCGTCGAAGTCGAGAACGAGTGCGCCAACATCCTCGCCGCCCTTGCTGCTGAACGTGAACTGGGAAGAACTTCTTACCTCGATTGCTTTAGGGGAGGACCCGCCAAAACCTCCTTGAGGACTTGGACTGGTATTCTGCTCCAAGGTGCGTCGATCTCTATCCACCTTCCCGCAGCTTTTGTGACTTAAACCTGTTATTGGGATGCCGCAGGGTGGCAGCAATTGACAGGAATTAATTTCATCTTTTACTACGTAAGCACTACTGACTCATTCTAAAGATATCTGACCGTGAGTCCCTAATTAGAAGCAATCGATTTTTCGCAACGCCAGGGTACCACATTCTTCAAACGCAGCGGTATCTCCAACCCGTTCATAATCTCCATCATCACAAATGTCGTCAACGTTGTGATGACCATCCCAGGTATTCTCCTCATCGACAAAGTTGGACGAAGAAACATGCTTTTGTTCGGTGCCGCCGGAATGATGGTTTGTGAACTGATTGTTGCCGTCGTCGGTGTCACCGTCGGACAAGCGTCGGCTGATGGTTCGATCAACTTGCCTGCTCAACGCGTTTTGATTGCATTCGTGTGTATCTATATTGGTGAGTTATCTTGTCCTTCGCGCCGAACGCTGCACATACTCATGCTGCTTGTCTCATCCCCGTCACCAGCTCACTTTGCTGCCACCTGGGGACCTATCGGTACATTTCAACGTTGAATTAACGTCTTACACAGCGCATTACTCTAACAATTTCTCTTTCATCTTGCCGTTTCATAGCTTGGGTTGTCACTGGTGAGCATCAATCGATCCTACGCAATGAAGTTCAGTGTTGACATTGCTCTTGTTGTTCCCAGGCGAAATCTTCCCTCTTGCCATCAGAGCCAAAGCAATGTCGATGTCTACTGCCTCTAACTGGTTGTGAGTGTTATCTGAAGCTTGTTTTGCACATTTCGACTGATCAACGACCCCCTTTTTTCAGATGGAACTTTGGAATCGGTGTAAGTTTTTCCCCGCTTCCTTTATAGCCAAATGCTGATCCGATATCTTCTCTTGTTCAGTACGCAACCCCATTTCTTGTCGTAAGTCTGCCATTTGCGATTTCTTTTGAATCAGACCCTGACATGATACCACCTTCCAAAAGAACCCATCCTCCACAGGCAGAAACGCTGTGAAGGCAGCCAATCTTGGAGTCAAAGTCTTCTTCATCTGGACTGGTACTTGTCTTGGATGTCTCTTGTTCACCTATTTCTGCATTCCGTAAGCCTGCTCTTATACCAATGCACCTTTACAAGAGTTTGCGGCTGACAGATTCGCTGCATACGCATATTGCTGTGGCTTTTAGTGAAACCAAGGGCCTTTCCCTTGAACAGGTCGATCTTCTCTACAGAGAGTCATCTATCATTCATTCCAACAAGTACAGAAAGCAGATGCTTGCCCAAGACGAGACATTCATCCACCACGACGTTTACCACGGAGAACCAAAGCCCGATCTGGGGGTCCACAAGGAACATGCTACATCCCACTCAGGTTCTGATGAGCACGTTTAAATACTGAGCACATTCAGGTGATTATTCGAGTTCGAGGATTCGAGGGGTAATTGCAATCCTGTTAGCTCAGCTTTGGCTTTGTTTACTTTTTGTCTCCCCATATCTTCTCTGAAATTTTAATTACATCTCAATCTACCTAATGATGTATCAATTTAAATTAGTTCCCCTCCCTACCTTTCTAATGTCAACAGGGAAAATTATTCAGAAATTGACTGTTGCGAATGCCGTCTTCCAATCATTGCATTCGCAAAGGAGCTACTCTCCGTCAACGATCCCGAACATTGAAAACCAGAATGTCAGCCTCAACACTCTCGAAATCTCTTATACGATCATGTGCTGCATCCTCAACTGTAGCTTCCAGCTCCAGAAGGTCTTTGAATGTCAACATGTCATTTAAAATTGGTAGCTGCAGCGTCAATGCTTGCTCATCGACAAAGAGAAGAGATTTTTCAACCCAAAGCAGGATATCGACCGGTGGTAGTAGGCCCGTAGTTGCTGGTGAGTATATGCTTCTTATTTGATGGATCACTTGGGAGGCTTGGAACTTTTTGTTATCGGTCAGCAGAGGAGAACCTCTTCGACCGATAAAAAAATCCCACACCATTACGACGATATCAATCCTCCCTTCCTAAGCTCGTTGCTCACCGGCCCATTTTCTTTGTCTTCTTTCTTGATGGTCTCTCTGTCTTGCTTGATCTCTTAATGCCGATTTGTTTAAAACTGCTTAGTCACTTCGAACTCTACCACCTCTTTATCTGCCTCTCGACGCACCCTCTTTGTCCAAACAGCAACGACGCCCAATCCAAACAGTCTTCAGTTCATCCCAGGTGTGCCAGTGCTGTCGTCCGGAGGAACTCATGAATTCCTCGACACTAAAGCCGCACTGGCGTCCCCACTGGCCCTTCGTCTCATGGGCGTTGACGGAGTGATCTCTGTCTTCTACGGTCCAGACTTTGTATCAATTCAGAAGGATGAAGAAACTCCTTGGTCGATCATCAAGCCGGAGGTCTTCAGTATCATCATGGAACACTTCTCTGCTGGTGTCCCACTGTTCAAGGATGGGTCTGCGCCTGCCGACGACGGTGAATCTGAGGATACCAGGATTTTGGAAACGGATTCAGAAATTGTGGGGATGATTAAAGATTTGTTAGCCACAAGGATCAGGCCCAGTATCATGGAGGACGGAGGTGATTTGGAGTATAGAGGATTTGGTGAAGGTACCGACGGGTTGGTCAGGATTAAGCTTAAAGGAAGCTGCAGAGGATGCTCAAGTTCGGAAGTTACGTTAAAGGGTGGAATTGAGAGGATGTTGATGCACTACATCCCAGAAGTTGAAGGCGTGCAGCAGGTTCGTCGCCTGTCCCCCTCCCCCAAATATCCTAGTCTTCAAGCTGACGAGTTGTTCTTCTAGGTTCTGGATCAAGAAGAAGAGATTGCGTTGGATGAGTTTGCTAAATTTGAAGCTAAGCTTGAGGCTCAGCGAGCGTGAGTGGCTTGTCCCTCTCACTTCTAAACGCAACTACTGAAGCGATGCCCTTTATATGTGATCAGTCGTGCTGAGTAATGTCACTTGTGGCTTGTTACTCCCTATGAACTGTAAACATATGTGTGATCTGACTTTCACACAAACTGTTACGGAAAGCAATCTAGCAAGTGGTCTGCCACACTTTCGAAAGAATTCATGTGTATTTGAAGACTATTTTCAATGTATTCGGATCATTGATTGATCTTATAACTCTTCATCCTTAGCTGGAAGCTCAATAGGGTTGGATACCCAATCTTCGAAGTCTGATCTTGCACCAGCCGAAATGAGCAGATAACAACCATCATTCAAAAACCATAGTCTCATATAGCTCTTCGTCCAGATTGAAGTAGGATCATCAGATCATTAACAAAGTCAGCGTTACAGCCTGTATGGTTTCCTCGTCATCAAGAAACCAGTGTGCTGTCTGCAATCGAAGCTTGTCAGTTCGAGGATTTCCAGTGCTTCAGACCTGCTATCCACTTGAAAAAGAATTTGTTACATAGTTCTTGGATGGGATGAAGCTGAATATAGCCTGAGAAGCTTGGAGACCCTCGGACAGGAAGTGAGACGATAGTGAAGAGTTCCCTTCTGACCAGAGCTTTCACCAATGTCAAGGAATTATCCATCGGGCTATCTGTCTATAACCTTGACAGCTTCACTGTGATTCTTACAGGGCTTAGGGCGTGTGTCTCCCAGAGCGTACAGTGCGCGGCTACCTTGTTTTGGAGATGACTCTGACATGTCCTCTAAATTTATCCAGGATTCTTTGTTTGCTCCAGTTCGGATTGCTTGGACCTTTGAATACCTCTTCTCTCAATTTCATGAGTAGGACCTTGAAGCTTAGTTGTTTGGAAGTCAGGGCTGAGCTACCGTGAAAACACTAGATCCCTATCGAATCCCGACCGGTGAGTCATTGATTCTTCAACATCGACCAATCTCTCTGCAGGCTGACAGGGCTTCAATCTTCTCATTTACCTGTCAGGTCCAACAGATATCAGCGAATTGAGCCAGGCCCGACAGTGTTCGGTCTGATGTTGCCCTGACGTCCTACTTCCGGAGAACATTGTCTTTTTGTAAGTACCGAAACGCGTTCTGCCATTGACTAGACGTAGAGAAATGGTGTATAACAAAATGTTGATGGTACACCGAACAGCAATGAACCTGATTTGGTTCATTACCTAATCTGACCTGTCGCACCTTTTTTCTCGCAGCGTTTATTGCTTTCACGTTTTTTCCGTGACTCTCCTCACCCACCTGCGACAGACATTTAATCTTGGTATTCGACAAGACTCAAGCTCATTCACGACTGGTCATTGGTGAGGGAACGCAGACTTCTCCTCGCCAGCTACTTAGCTCAGCTACCGAGGGAGAGGAAAACTCGGGTTCACGTACTACTCTCCAGTAGAATTGAAGTCAAGATGTTCATCCAACCTTTCCATCCCGCTGAAATCACCTTAGAGGAGATGTCTAAGGTATGTGGAATCCTATCTATCCTGGGTAGATCTGGTGATCGAGCTCACATACCCCCTTTTCGTCTCCAGACAATCTCTGAAATGGAAAGCCTCTTATCCCATTTCTCAACTACGTCAACCCTGGGAAGCTCTACATCATCATCATCAAGTAAAAGTGGTAAGAAAGAAAAGGACGTTAGTTCCTCGAAGAGTATGAAGAGGCAGAAATCCTCCAAGAAGGCTGAAGTTGCAGGATTGGGTAAAGCAGACAAAGTGAAGCCGAGTACACGTACGAAATCCCTTCACTCGTCTCCTTCTTTACAATAGCCAACTCTAACAATGTACTATACGTTATCTTGTCAGCAGACCGACATCATTCTCATCCTGGGTCAACTTTGGAACGTGAACACGCCGCGAGCTCCCTGCTGATGGTAACTCGGGGTTCCTCAGAGGGACTTTCTCTGGATATCACAGCTACTGGAACTATCAAGGCACCTGACAAGTCAAGACCTGGTAAAATCATGGGCATCTTCCCCAGAAAGCGTGAGTCCTGCAGATGTTTGTCATGATGTCTCAGCTGAGTACGTTTCTCACCTTCGTTGCATCACTGTGTATCAGCCTCTGTGAGCCATTCCATCCGACCAGTATCGCCTTCACTCCCCCCGGTCCGTCCAGTATCACCAGAACTGAAGTTCCTAGCTCTCCCGGTCACTCCTGGTTTAGGAACCCCGACTACCATCAGCAGCCACAGCGGTACTCCTTCGATGCCGATAATACAACCACAAGCTACCAGTGTACCACTCTTAGCAGCACTGGCAGCAGCTATCATAAATCTCAGGTCTTTGCACTCCAACCTCGTCCAAACGCTAAATCTAGGAGACCACGACGTGCATTCAAGCCGAACTCCTAGAGGACCAACCCCTAACTATCCAGCCAGTGGCAGCGGCAGCTTCTTCTTGAACGGTGCAGAATACACCAATGGTGGAACTCCCGACTCAACCTACATTCCTGAGCCGGATTCACCTTCGTTACATCATTCAAAGGATCTTCCTTCAGTCAACGGCATTCGGCTGTCGTCTGGTCCGTACGGTAATCTCAACCATCACCATACTCATCACCATTCTCCCATTGCTGGAGACTTTGATGATTCGGAAGACAAAGAAGAAGGTGACGAGCTGATGAACGGATTGAACCCAAGAAGCTCTTTCGAGAGTCTCGCTGCTTCGGTGCTTAGCGTCTGGTACGACGCCGAGAGCTACCCAGCTGGAGACTCAATGAGAGACTCGATAGTTCTCGATACGGTGGACGAATCTGTTCAAACGCAGTCTGGAATCATGACCTCCCCTGAGGTTGTGTCACCAGATCATGCCGATGCAACCACACCAACTGTTGCTCTACAGACACCTTTCTCAACGACTCTTCAATCCCCAGAAGCGACGCACTCAACACTTTCACAAAAAACTGTCATTGCTCCTGTTTACAACCATCTACCGTCGCAATCATCAACTACACAAACGTTCTCTTCGGCGAGAAGCAACCTGTCATCGAGTGAAGAGACACGCGTTGACCCCAGCGACGTTGTTGCTGACAATAAGTCTAGGTCGTCCAATCACAAAGATGAGGACGAAGTGAGGACGATGTTAAATGCTGGCGAGGTAGTTGTTGAGAAGCCTGCCGCAGCTGCAGCGCTGGTACTTGTGGATGGCAAATGGGAGCCTGGGCCGAAACTCGACTGGAGGTCTAAACTGCCGGCAAAACCTCCCAAAGATGAACCTTCACTATTAGCGGTGCTCAGGAAGTCTGTGGGGAAGGACATGAGCACATTAAGCATGCCGGTAGGGTTCAACGAGCCTATCTCATTAACGCAGAAGATGGCTGAAGGTACGTTGCTGTATTGTTGCTCTTCCACTGTCTTCTTCTGTTAATATTTTTTCTGTTGGCGCAGAGGTCGAATACGCTGATCTTCTCACTCTGGGTGCCCACGCCTTTGATCCAATCGAGCGGCTGTGTCATGTCGTTGCTTTTGCTGTTTCGGGGTATGCTTGCTTGAGCAAACGGAGTTCTAGGAAACCGTTCAATCCAATGTTAGGCGAAACATATGTGAGTCTTAGCCGTCACTGTAAAGACATTGCATACTGAGTAGTTCTTCGTTGAGCAGGATCTCATCACGCCCAACTTCAGATTTGTTTCTGAAAAGACATCGCACCACCCACCAGCAGTTGCTAGTTTTGTGGCCGGAGATGGATGGACTGTTTCTCAGACCGCATCGTCAAAAAACAAGCTCGCTGGTGTCAGCAGTCTTGAGATCATCCCGAGTGGCAGTAACCACGTCACCTTTGAGAAATGGGGCGAGAAGTATTCTTGGACAAAACCATCGAGTTACATGTAAGTTTGGTTATCTTTTTTTAGTTACTGCTGTTATAGCTGACCCATTAATATTTCTGGTTCAGACGGAACCTCCTGGCTGGAACTAAGTACATCGAAACTCAAGGAGACATGGTGGTCACCAATCTTACGAATGGCGATCATTGTACACTTACCTTCAAAGAAGCAGGTTGGGGTGGGTCGCATCGAAATTCAGTCTCGTGAGTTGATGATCTACCCAGGCTAGGCTTCCAGGGTTAACCATGTCACTGACTTGCTGCTCTCATTTAAAGTGGTGTCGCTTACAATTCTTCAAAACAAAAAGTTGCCTGGATTGAAGGAAAATGGGATTCGATGCTTCAAGTTCGTTATGGCAGCTCGTCAGACCCGTCTCACGTCCTGTGGGCTGCTCATGAATTTCCGCCGAAGGCAGAGGAGTGTTATGGCTGGCCAACTTTCACGGTGGCCCTTAACGAACTTCATCCTGCCTTCAAGGATAAGCTTCCACCTACTGGTCAGTTCCCTTTTTGGTTTGCTCTGCTAGTTTTGATATTGAAGATTGTTCCCTTTTTTTTTTTTTTTTTTTTTTTTTTTTTTTTGCAGATTCTCGATTCAATCCATCTCAGCGGTTATTGGAGGAAGGATCCATGGAAGCTGCTGATGTAAAAAAAGCAGAATTAGAGAGTGCTCAACGGGCTCGGAAAGCCCACCGTGCCGAGAAGGGAGAAGAATGGACCCCTCGGTGGTTCACGAAGACGTTGTCTGAAGACGGCCAGGAGGAATGGACTTACAATGGAGGTTACTTTGCTGCCCGAGAATCTGGAGCTTGGCCAGAAGATCCCGGGCTGTTCAGGACTTCGTGATGAGCCCCTTTACCGTTTCATCGTTGCGCGCGGCGTCTTTCGACTAATCTTCTCTCCACATCACATTACACCCACATATACCATTGTAACGATAGTTGGTTTAACTTCGTACCCCTATGATACCACCTGTGCACTTGTTTTGACCGTCGCCGGTTGCGAGTCTTGCTCAGCATGACACTGATGCGCTATCCGCTGATACCACTCCTGGTTATTAAATCACAACTCGTTCACTCTTCCCACCAATTTGACCCTCCTGCGTCACCACCTTTCGCTATAGCTACAGACGGATCTCCTCTTCCCTTGCTAATGATCTTCCCCGTTTTACGATCCTTGATGATGAGTCCCAAACCAGACGACACGCCCTTTCGTCCTCCACCAGGGAAGCTCTGTTGCTCTTTTTTCCCTTTCTTCGCAGGTCGATTATCTACACCATCTTCGTCATCTTCTGATTCAGAGTTGTTGAGGTACGATGACGTCCCCCCTGCGGCAGTTTTGGATTTCGATAACTGGGTTTTCGACAGGGGCATTTTGAACTTGGAGTAGAGGGTCTTCTCCCATTCCGATTTGTGAAGCCTGTATAGCGCCATTGTTGCTCGAGCATCGATAACCTGACCATACCGCGTTCACGAAGGTCTATGTCAGTGCAAGGAGCAACTTCTAAGCAACCACGGCGCAACCTACAGAACTGTGCCGTCCTCCTTGAATTTCAACACCCAGCTCCTTCAAAGCCAGTGCCTTCAAACCCGGTCGTTTCCCACTCTTTGGTAAGGCGGCACGTAAAGAAGGACATGTTTGAGTGTCTCTGACCAGCTGTCGTGGATGTGAGAGTAAGAGAGCTTTGAAATCATTTTGGATGGCGTGACCTATGAGGATCTTGTCGTCTATCAGATCTGTTACCATCTTTTGAGTCTCTTCAAAAGTTGGGGCTGAGGAAGCACAAATGAGCGAGGGGAGCTGTGAGTGAAGGCTGCTTCTCTCAAGTTGCATGCTACTCACCTCCTTTCAGATCTTCGGGCGTGACACCGGAAACCCAGGTTCTGTAATCTGTCACTTTCTCCTTTTGTTTCACGAATGTATCCAAGACAACTGCGCCATGCCAGTTGACAATGGAGACTCTAGCGAGTGAGGATTCTGTTGTTTCTGGTCCAACGCCAACCATCTCACAATCTATCGCCAAATGGAGACCAGGACTGCACCAAGAGCCAGAATCAGTGAAAAGACTTCGAAAAAATTAGCTCTGAGAACTCACTCTGCCTTGGTCGTTCCCGTCAGATCCATGTCACCTAACACCATTTCCCTCAACGCCCTCACATTCTGCGAACCTTTCCACTCAGGTGCACCTTCGACCGCTGCGGCTGGAACATGGCTCTCTGCCTGTATTTGAGCTTGTTCTTTGAAGAAAGCGGATTTACCTCTGCGAGATATGGAAGCACCATCAGAAAAGTTTCAGAGTTCGCGCATCGAGCCACCATGGGCACAACAATTTTGTAACTAACCGTGTGAAATCAGCCTCTGGCTTTCCACCTGGATTGCTTGGACCTGCTGCACTGAACACTTCAGGAGCTTTTGAAGGTTGAGGTCTCTCTTCGTCTCGCTTTCGTTTCTTATGGCCTGTTGACGGCAGAGTCTTCTGCAGAGCTGCCCAGTTTGATCCAGCTACGACTTTCTTGGGTTTAGGCTTTTTCTCCTTCTTTGGAAGTGTGCTGGTAGAAGGACCAGGCAAATCGTCGAGTAAAGATGACATTGCTGGTTGGCGGTTCGAGGATTTGGCTGCACGGTGGACAGGAGGAAACTTTCGACTGGATTTCGAGATCGCCTCGTTGCAGCGCGCCACATCAAGACATAGATGTTGAGTTCCTGATGGCTCCCCCATGAAGAAGAGGTCTGAATTTGAGTGTCAAATTGAGGTTTCTCAACTTAAGTGTGGATGTCAGTTTTGGCTAGTTCCAAAAGATCTCATACAGCTGAACGCCGGGTTTGTCTATAGAAGCAACTACACTAGTCGGCCTTCTTGGCGGTGGATTCTCTCTCAGTCCAATCCAACCAGCTACCAACGTAATTTCGGACTGGTAGTTGGGTAATGAGTGAAGTAGATAAAGGTCGGACAGAACAGCAGTGCGCACGCCAGTAAAATGGTCATCGTTAGAACGTCGTATTCTTCAGAGAGCGAGCAGACTACTCCGAGTTGTGAAATAGACTCACCATGAGGGTAAGTTACCTTGGAGGACCCTGTAACACCACCCAACCCACCTGAACCATCACCCTTCGCGTCAGCTCCTGAGAACTTGTTTCTGGCAGTCTCAGCTCTGACACCGCTCCTGCAGTAGACGATAATGTTCTGATCTGGAGTTGGCTTCGGGTAATGATATTTAGACTGGAAGATCTGTGGGTCCATTCCGAGAGCTTCATCGAGCTCAGAAAGAGGAAGTGGGACGGCAGATGGAATCATTCCTTGAGCATGTTCTGCTGGCTCTCTGATATCGATTAGCAAAGTATCCTAAATGAGTCAAGGAAGTATATCCCATTGAAGGGGATAGTCAGACATCGATGGCTATGGGTCTTAAAATGGCGACGTCAGAGGGAGGGCTCACCTTGGAAGGAGCTTGAGAGAGTGCCTTGATTTCCTCGTAGGTCGCCGGGCCGAGAGCTGAAAACTTGGAGTCTACCTTCTTTGATTCTTGAGTGATGAAACGTCGTTGGCTGAGGAGGTTGGCGTTGAAGCTGGCGATCAGGGCAGGGCGTGAAACTTGAGCAGAAATTGATGTGGTTCCTATCTGTCTGATAGTAGAAGAAAGCCGAGTAGGTGCTACAGCTACCTTGGTAATAGATGCTCTTGATAATGTGGATTTGAACATCTGGAGAAGATGAAAGTCGAGCCAAGTAAGCTGAGCGTTCCACTTTCGGGTAGATTGCAGCCTGTCCGGTTGTCAAGATCCAACCAGCCCAGGTCTGACAAGATCATCAGTTCAGATAAGACACTACTTACGACGTTTGGGCTGAAAATAATAAAAGTCGGTGAGAGCTAGAGAGAAACCTGCTTTGGCATCTGTACCGATGGTGCATACGCCATTCTTATAATTCCGAATAATTTACAAGAAGCTGGGTGTGGTCTGATAGATAGCTGTATGAGAGAATATCTACATATTTAAATCCCAGCGTGATATGGCTGGTTTAAAACGCTGCAAAAGACATCAAAGTCTGGCAGCCACTCAAATCCATCAATCAGCACCAGCGCTTGCTCTCGAAATATCAAGGAGAAACAAAGATCATATCGCAATTGAGTCTATTCTGTGGAAAGCTTTGCACTCAGTCGCGAAACAATGAAAACACTCTATTCGCAACTCACAATCCGTTACTTCATACTGCGACAGTTCGAAAGATAAGATTGGCTGAGTCAACAATGGAGATGAAGCCGTAGGAACCTATGCCGAAGTGCGACTCACAAGCAGGTCAATTCAGAAAAGCTTTGGAGTGGTCTACAGGTATCCCAGTGATGCGTCGAAAACTCTGGTTACGGCTCAAAATACAAATGTATCTGGTGTCCGCGCCGTCGGTTAATTTCATGTGCTCTTTCAGATGTAGATAGAAAACTGAGTTCACAAAACGATAAATATAATAAATACAACACAAGAAAGAATTAATTGTGGTTGGGTGCGTAGAACCGGCAGAGCTTGCTACCTGCTCCTGACCTTTTTCATAAACAGGTTCTTCCCAAATGCTGGAGGTGTCGTTGAATGCGTCTGCAGCCTGACCTTCAAACCAGCCCAGCCACCTCCACCTCCCAGCAACCTCCAAGTGATTTCTAACAGCAACACGGTGATGTTCACCCACAAGTAGAAGGCTATGGGGATCACGCCCATGAAGATGTTTCCGAGCAGTTTTCGACGGGTTATTGTTTCCCAAATTTCGGTTTTGACAATTGTTGGAGCGAGAGGCGAAGCGAATGGTCCCACCAGACGATAGTTGGTAGTGAAAGCAGCAGAGAAGCTGTCGGAGCCAACAACATCGGTCAGAAATTGTAAAGTACAAGGTGGATCAGAATAACATACCAATAGATAAAACAGATGAACGGTCCGAATTTCATCAACAGATCGAATAGCGACGGTAGTGATCCCATGTCTCCAGCAAGGGTACTCATGTAAGTTGAATGGTCAACGCCGTACTTGATTCGGGAGGTAGGACTAGAGAGGAGGT
This sequence comes from Krasilnikovozyma curviuscula, assembly GCA_014825775.1. Classification (NCBI taxonomy): domain Eukaryota; kingdom Fungi; phylum Basidiomycota; class Tremellomycetes; order Cystofilobasidiales; family Mrakiaceae; genus Krasilnikovozyma; species Krasilnikovozyma curviuscula. The sequence goes on along the minus strand of MVAQ01000106.1, from coordinate 36,788 downwards.
AGTATGTCGGTTCTGTAATGGGGAGGTTCATCCGACGCTGAAGCAGCAGTGTCCACCACATCGCCTGCTGTTCTGCAATGGGAGGGATGGCGCCTGATGTCACAATAAAACGGAGTCAGCAAGGATAGGCTGCATTCTGGGAGATTCTGTCACGCACCAACACCTGGTCTCACAAAACCAATGAAAGCGACATCTTCCTGTCCCGTCTTGACGATGTCTCTCGCATCGCAGTCCCACGGTCGAGGATATTCTGGTCCTAACCAATCATCAAACTTCTGCTCGTAACCCGTAGCAAACACCACGACCTCGGGCTTGACGATCTTCCCTTCCACTGCCTTCGACTCTTTTCGCTCTGTGCGCTTGAAGATCACTGAACCATCGTCTGCGAACCGTTCTGGAAATGGCGCGAGATGGATCACTTTGTCGGAGCTGGCGTCCTCTGGAAGGTCGTGGTATGAAGAGATGAGAGACATCAATTTTGAGCGTTTCTTGTAAGGTCGGTTGATGTAAGGCATTGCCTTGGTAGATTTATTTAAGAAAGCGTAGGCTGAACAAACGATTGGTTAGAGATAGGACGATAAATAGAATCAAATTATTCTTACCTCGACCTAACCGCTCCTTCGGCAGCTCACCAACCCACTGCGAACACCCAGCTTGTGTTCCTGAAAGTAACCAGAGTACCCTCTTGATCACAAAATCGGAAATGTGCCATCGGAGATGGGTTTTGGCAACCCAGGGATGAATGTAGGTTGATTCAAACAGATTGGTTACTGTGAATGCCAGAGTGTCATAAAAAATTGCACTAGGAGAGGATATAGGAACAATAGAACTCACTCAATCCGTCTATTGGAATATTCCCGTCGAACGTGACGCCAAACACCGAGAAATTGTTCAAAACTTTGGGAAACGACAAGAATCCGTTTCTGGTACACAACACTACTTCTTCAGCTCCTCCCTTAATTGCTTCATAACTCACGTCCATACCCGTTTCTCCAGTCCCCAGTATCAGAACTCTCTTCCCAGCGAGTTGATCTCGAGACTTGTATTCTGCAGAATGGAACTTGGTCTTGACGTGCTGAATGCCGGGTATCATAGGAATTTGAGGGGTTACATGGAGCCCTGAGCAAATACAGAGGTAGGAGACTACAAGTTCGTGTTGTACTGATCGGAAAAAAGAGTGGTCGATAGGCAACTTCATTCTGCGTGATCAGAGAAGACACTTACCACCTCTCTGTTCCCACACCACTTTATGACCACCTCCAGGCATCCTAGAGGCCTTCTTAACTCGAGCACCTGTTTGAATCCTGTCCTTGAGGTTCCAGTGACTCACATAATCGTTGAGATACTCGACGTAGCGAGGCAATGAGACGTGGTCCGCATGATTCAGAGGCATTCGAAAGTCACTAAAGCAAGTAAGCTGCTTGGAGGATACCAGCTCAGCATTTTCTAAATATAATAATTAATCAGTAGGTTTCCTGAGTGCGATAAGTTTTGGTCTCACCATACGCTCGGTACCTTGCGAACCCCAAAGAATGGGAATCAGCTCGATTTGCGCAATCGAATAGCAGCAAAGACTCACTTAAATGTTCCTCCTATCTCTTGTTCAGCTTCCAGAAGGAAAGGTTCGAATCCGTTCTCAGTAAGAGTCTTCAAAGCCGTGAGACCAGAAGGACCACCTGACGCAACAGAAAATCAGCACAAGAGCTAGAAGACAGCAAGGCTCTACTCACCACCAATAATGATAACATTAGGAGGGATCATTCTAGCAACACCTTAGTGCGACTTTGTTGACGATGTCGGTCGATGTCCCAAAAGATGGGGCTGCGGTTCAGTCTGCAAGCTGGTCACCCCAAGGAAAGTGAACAAGTCGCAAAATCAAAACGCGACAATCACTCTCATGATCAAAGAGTGATTTGATCTACTATGTATCTAATCATACTTGTGCTTATCAACAATATGTTCTATCGGGTTGATCTCATCTTGATGGGTTTTGTTTTCATCTCGCCTCATTCCGTTTTTAATTTTTATCCTTTTTAACTCAATAATATTCTCCTCTTCATGAGCAATAAGAGCATTTAGTCCGATCAAGGCTGGGATAGGAACAAATATCTCTAAGGTCTGTTTACTTTTCCCGTTTTGGGTCGCCGGTCTCCAGACGCTTTTCAAGCTCGCTTGGGCCTCTGATCGATATTCGAATTGGGTCAGCCACCGACAACCATTTAGCATTCGAGTCTCCCGGCACCCAGTAGCTCCTCGTCAGGATGAGCACTGCCCCACCTGAGTCTGAGGGTAAGATCCTCTCTGAGGCGCTCAAGTACGTCTTTTGGAAGCTCCTTTTGTTCTCTCGCAGCATGCAGATTGTGAACCTCCTTTTCCCCGTAGTACCGTCAAAATTGAGAGCATTCAGATGAAGAGATGCCTGGTGAGCTTAGACCTACGTTCGTTGTGTAATGGGAAAATGTTCTGAATCGACTTTGGATCTTGTAGGACTCTGATCAGTTGATGGACGCTCTGAAAAGTGCGTCGACGATGCTAGCGGAACTTCGAACATCTTCATTGTCCCCAAAGCAGTACTATGAGCTCTGTATGTACTAGAGATTAATTCTTCACAAGATGATGTGCTCATGCAGTTTACTGACCTCGCTAAATACTTCTTGCATCCTCATAGACATGTCCGTGTTCGACGCCTTACGCCATCTATCGACCTACCTCAATGAAGCCCATGCCTCGGGCAAGCATCATCTTGCTGACTTGTACGAAATCGTTCAGTATGCTGGAAACATCCTTGTGGTAAGTCCCTCAAAGTTCTCATCCACGTCTGAGGTGGGAGTGTGGGACTAACAGCTTCGCTTCGGTGCGTCTGCGGTCTCGTTGCAGAGGCTGTACCTGATGATCACTGTTGGAAGTGTGTATATGGCCGTACCAGATGCTCCAGTGAAAGAGATTATGAAGGATATGATGGAGATGACGAGAGGTGTGCAGCATCCAACGAGAGGGTTGTTTATGCGTCATTACCTCAGTGGACAAACCAGAGACTGCCTTCCTGTCGGCGATGACCAAGGGTGGGTAGTACTTCACATTTTTTCATCACCAGATATATTACTCACTAGCATTTATCTTCTTTAGACCTGGTGGAAATCTTCAAGACTCTATCGGATTCGTTCTCACTAACTTCATCGAAATGAACAAGCTTTGGGTCCGACTCCAACACCAGGGCCATTCATCCCAAAGAGAGAAGCGAGAGATGGAGAGGAAAGATCTCAGGATCCTGGTGGGGACGAATCTTGTTAGGCTGAGTCAGTTGGAAGGTGTGGATCTGGACATGTACCAAAAGATCATTCTACCATCCATCCTGGAGCAGGTGGTGAACTGTAAAGATGTGATCGCTCAGGAATACCTAATGGAGGTTGTCATTCAGGTGCGTAGTCTTTCTAAGCCTTCGCTCCCGTCTGATTAGTGCTAATGTGTGCCATGAGCTGCAGGTCTTCACGGATGAATTCCACCTTCACACACTTGGACCATTCCTCGGTGCGACAGCCCAACTACACCCCAAAGTCAACATCAAACAAATTGTCATAGCTCTCATCGATCGTCTTGCAGCATACGCGGCACGAGAAGCTGAAAACGAAAATCCAGAAGAAAAGAAGGTGGCAGAGGAAGAAGCGGCGAGGCGGTTACTTGAGAAAGTCAAATTCAGAAAGACACCTGGAAACATCTCATCTCCATCACCACCTAAATTGGCACAAGCTGGAGCTGACGTTTGGGGTGCTGGCACTGCCATACCGGTTACTGATGGAGCGACTGAAACTTCTTCGTCGCCGAAACCTGAGGCAGAGGCTGAAGGTGAAGAGAAGGTATCGACGGAGGAGAAGGGCAAGGAAAAGGAGGGCGAAGTTACTGTGAAGAAATTCAGAGGTATCCCAGAAAATGTCAAGCTGTTTGAAGTTTTCTGGCACCAGGTGGTTCAGCTAATCAAGGTCAGTATGCTTACCAACTGGGTCCCTTATGTTTTTTAGGTTAAATTTCAGCTTTCCTTGTAAAATTAGGCTCGACCGGATCTCTCAATCCAGGACATCACAGCACTTCTTGTCTCGCTCATCAATCTCTCGCTGAGCTGTTACCCAGACCAGCTCGAATATGTCGACCAAGTCCTCGCCTTCGCAGCCATGAAGGTCCAAGAGTTTGCCGACAGCCCAGATCTTCACACAGTTGTCACCACAGCCAACCTCCTTTCCCTGCTTCTTGCACCGATCAACTCCTACCTAACAGTCTTGACTCTACTGGCACTTCCTTCATACATTCCACTCCTCAATTCGCAACCTTTCACCACTAGACGCTCAATTGGACATGCTGTTGTTGCTTCGATCCTTAAGAATGAAACCAGCATCGAGACTGAAGACGATGTCAGCGAGGTTCTTGGAATGGTTGGAACCCTGATCAAAGATCAAAAAGATGCGGCGGTGGCTGTTGCTGGGTATGCTGGCAGTGGTGGTAGACGAGGGCAACAGCAACCTCAGTATGATCCTGAAGAGATGGCCGAAGAACAAGGATGGGTTGCTCGGATGGTTCATCTATTCAGGTGTGACGACCTCAGTGTTCAGTATACTGTGAGTTTCCATCCTCCAGCCTGTTCATTTTTTCTTGTCTCAGCCGTTTTTCGTTTTCAGCTTCTACAAACTGCTCGAAAAGCCTTTAGTGAAGGTGGAGATCGCATTCGCTACACATTCCCACCGTTGATTACGTCTGGTATCAAGCTTGCTCGAAGATACCGTGCTAGTGATGCAGAGGTAAATTGGACCCATATTCCATTCGTTCTCTGTTTACTGACCTTCAAACGTATTACTTCACTTCAGGATGAGGAAATCGAAGCCAAACTTTCTGCTATCTTCAAGTTTATTCATCAAGTTATCTCAATACTGTACAACAAAGTCGAGTCATCTGAAATCTGTCTACGACTTTTCCTCCTCTCAGCTCAGGTTGCAGACGAGTGCTCAATGGAAGAGCTCGCGTATGAATTTTACGTTCAGGCCTTTGTCATCTATGAAGAGTCGATATCGGAATCGAGAGCTCAGCTTCAGGCCATCACATTGATTATCCAAACTCTTCAGGGCTCAAGAGTCTTTGGAACGGACAACTACGACACCTTGATCACGAAGGCTGCGCTCCACGGTAGTAAACTGCTGAAGAAGCCTCATCAGGCGACGGCTGTCCTGTTCGCCAGTCATCTTTGGTGGCAAAACGAGATTCCAGGTAGAGATGACAAGGATGACGAAAAAGTAGTAAGTAAAGCTGCTCCATCATCTCCCATATACTGTTTCTGACCCCTCTCCTATTATGTGTCACAGACGCCTTTCCGAGATGGAAAGAGAGTTCTTGAATGTCTTCAAAAATCTCTAAGGATAGCGAGTTCTTGCATTGAAGAGATCATGAGCGTACAGCTCTACGTCGACGCTTTGGACCAATACATATACTATTTTGAACATGGCGTTGAAGCTGTAATTATACCATTCCTCAGCGTCGATTTTCCCGGTTCCAGCACTGACTAGTTGTTGTATTTCACTCCAGGTTACTCCGAAATACGTCAACTCGCTAGTCGAGCTCATCACGAGCAACATCGATTCCATCCATGGAACAGATGTCTACCCGTCATCCGGCGGTCACACTGGATTAATTGAGGCCGTCCACACTCCAGACATGATTGTCAGACACTTCAGGAATACTTTGAAATACATCCAATGTAAGAGTGTCTCCTTTCAGGCTGTGCGCTGTTCATCACTTACAAGCTTTTGCTGCGTATCTTCAGCACGAAAACAAGCACATATTGCTCAACTTGCTAATGGAACTCCAGCGGCCGAAGAGGGTGCAGATGAAGAGCTAAAGATAGACTGCGATTGGTCCACGGTTGAAATTGTCGGAAGTCTGATCAAGATGGGTATACCTTCCTAGGCTCATTCGACTAAAAAAAAGAGTCCACCTTGGTGTAAACATTCGACGAACTCCCGTCCCCTTTCATGACGCCTTTTGTATTGATGAATGATGAAGTTTTGTTCCAAGCAACTCAAAACAAATCTGATGTCTGAAAAGTTGCGCATTGTATCAGTATTACATGATCTTCTGGAATGATTGATGGTGAAGAGGGAAATGATCAAGTGCTGCTGATCGTTCAACAGGCAGAGGTTGCTCTGATAATCTCTGAAATGCAAAACTCGTCATAACTAGCCAGCCACCAGGTATACCTGTTCACGGCGGTCGGGGTCCCCTAAACACCTGCTGACACAAATGACCCCAATTAACGTTGCCAACCCTTTTTTTTCATACCAGTAGGCCATTCAACAATACTGAATTGTATCCTGATGCCTTCAGTCCCTATAGAGAGTTCCAGGAGATCTGCTGCTTGTAAGTGAGGTACTCTGAGCAATTGACGAAGCTGACACTGCTGCCCTCTGTCTTTCGCTATTCAGGCGACAAATGCCACAGCAAGAAGGTAAAGATGTCTTCTTACTGTCTGAGATAGGCGTAAGTGAAACATCTAACTCTGCCCTGTTGGTTCCAGATCCGTTGCATTCCATCCGCGGAAACCAGTGAGTAACTGTAAGCTATGGATCTTCTCGCTTGAGTCTTCCTCACGAGTCCATTGACCTTCTTCATAGAATGTACAAGATGTCTGAAGATGAACCTGGAGTGTTCCATTCCGTCCGCCCCAGTCAAAAAAGGACCAGTGCGTACCTCAGGAGGTCTTCGGTGTAGGTATCGATTTGACTTCGATTGATTGAATAGCCAAAAGGACTACTTCAAGCACTTGAGTTCAGACTCACCCATCTGGAGCTGTTGATACAGAAGGTGGGTTCGTCGCGTAGGCCTTGTCCCATAAGCTGACGGTTGTAAACAAACAGCTTGTTCCCGGAATCAACCTTGACGACTATCCCGAACTAGGTGCGAATCAGATTTAGAAACATTTCTCGAGTCTACTCTGACTGTATAGTTCTCGTAGGTCCTAGAGTCGACAGGAAGACCTTCAGCGACCAACATCAGAGCACACTTCCCAACCCACCATCCAGCTCCATAACGCCCAAATCATCTACAATTACCAGTGCGACCCAGATTGACCGAAATCCTTCTACTCTCGACGCAGAGGAGACCGAGCGACTTCACGAGTTGACGCTCGAGTTAAGTAAATTAAAGACCGGGGGTCACCCGGCCATCTCAACACTTCCCCGTCCCTACTTCGGCAAGGTAGGCCAAAGTTTGTTTTCTTTTTCCATGAATTGGGGGTTTAATATACCGGTGGCAATGCGGTCCTCTTGCTTCTTTCAAAGTCATCATGCGGTCTGGAGAACTTCGGTCATTTGAAGGAGTTTTTCGTTGACTCTGCCTCAAAAGCCGACTCACAAGCCTTTTATCATACTCTTCAAGCCGCTTGTCGACCTTACTTCTGGAGACTACCCGCCTGGGAGATTATGCCGTCCGAATTCATGAATCTTCAACCGACGTTTCCTTCTAACTGGCCCATCCCTTCACTCGCTGCAACTCTCATCAACAACTATTTCGCCCACGTCAACCTGTTCCTTCCAATTATCCATCGCCCCACCTTCGAGCGCCAATATACTTCTCAGCTCTATCTGCACGACGGCGACTTTGAAAGCGTCTGCCTTGCGATATTCGCGTTAGGGAGCCGAAATTTACCTTATGTCCTTAAATGTGATGCCGAGCTGGGTGATAAGATGGAATACGCCAAGGGCTGGTCTTTCTACAGAGTCTGGTCAATGAAGGGTGACAACAAGATGACCTTCTTCCTGCACAGTCTACAAGCTGTCGTCTTGTTTTCTCTCTTCCGCCTTGGAGGGAATAGGCAGTCTTGGTTTGGGTTAGTGGATCTCGGTGTGAGGTCGATGGTCGAGCTAGGTTTACATCGTCGCAATGCTCTCCATGGTAAGTCCAGGGAGGAAAGGGAGCTGCATGTGAGGGCATTTTGGGCGATGTATTGTATTGAGAGGTATGTTGGGTCTATGATGGGAAGACGTAAGTGACCTTTTGTTTGCTCTCGCTGAAAAATATTATTGACCCTTTGAACTTCTTCGGGTCCCCACCATCAGCGACTGCCATTCAAGACAACCAAATTGACACTCCTCCTCCAACTGAAATCGATGATGAGTACTGGGACAGTGGATTCGAACAGCCTGAGGGAAAACCATCTACAGTTTCGTTTTTCGCCGCCAAGATCCAGCTACTGAGGCTCACTGGACTTAGTAATATGATGCTCAACAGAACTGACCGAGAAGCACCATGGTTGCACCCCGGTGACAAGAACAGCGCACTGTATTCTGAAGATGTTGCGCGGCTGGATGCTATGCTTGATAAATGGAAGTCCTGGGTGAGCTTTTGTGCTTTTCTCACTTGTATGGAGTTGCGATGTTTGACTTAAAAAGCAACCTGTCCCAGATTCTCCCCAAACACCTGCAATGGAATCCTGAAGAAAAAAATCCAATCTGGTTGGCGCAATCGGCCCTCCTTCATCTTTCGTTTTACGCAACTCGGGTGTTTGCTCACCGGTGAGTCCAGTCTTCCGTGATTATGTATGAAAACACTCAACATATTACTCTGTATAGGCCATTCATGCCCAGAACTGGTAAACTTGATTTGGTGAATCACCCAAGTTTTGTGACCTGCGTCACGGCATCAAATGCTGGCACCGAAATCGCCGTAACCCTGGCGAGGATCTTCGAGATTGTGCCCATTGAGGTGGTTGATCACTCCTTTTGCTTTTCTATTATCCAATTGGTTTACCTTTGGTCCAAGAAAAAAGACGATCAGCAGCTTACGGTCCTCAATGTAAATCGATTGATTGCGGTACTTGGGACCGCATCACGACAGTGAGTTGCATCCCTCCAGCCATAAGAACATCTAACTAACCCCTTCGTTCTCTCTAAAAGCTGGCTTTCAGCTGGTAGAATGCAAGACGCAATCGCTTTCACAAAATTCCAGCACGATGGTATCCTTGCCCCCAGGCCGCTCAACACTGTCACCCCTCAATTTGTCCCAATTTTGCCAAATGAGGTGGATCTCTTCCCCCAGCTGTTCTCTAGTAGCCAAGTTGATCCAGATGGAAATCCGGAAGGGTACCTCCGTGAGGCTGATGGTCTAGATTTGGACGCGTTCGACTTCAACTCCCATCAGAGCACTTTCCAGTTTCCTTTCTTCTCTCCACCATCAGACGATCCTGGACAAGTCCCTGCACCTATTACGAACAATTTCCATAATGAAGTTTTGAACCACTTCCCCACCTTTGGGGATCCAGATGGTACTCGATAATTGGAAGTAATTAGGGCGCTTGGGAGACAGTTAATATTACTACTTACGTGCTTTCTTCGTCTGAGAACTGGCAACTGTATTGAAAGTGAGAACACTTGTTTAATACTGTTTCGTCAGTGGCAAAGCGTTTCTTCCCACTGCTTCTACACCCAGACTTCAACAGGCGGTTTCATGTTGACGGTCAACCCAACTTACGAGCTTGTATGGGTTTGGCATGCAAACCCTGCTCTTTTCTGTTCCCAGGAAGATAGCACGTCGTCCTACCAACATCAGATCCAGTTGTTCCAGCTTGAGAAGACCATCTTTCTCTTTTAGCCGCAGCTGTAGACATATCAGCTCCAAGATCAGCACAAAAGACGAGGATGAGGAGTTGGGGAAGCGGACTGAATATGAGATGAACAGCCATGTACTGACGCTTCTTCAGAAAGAACAGGCGAAGCTCGAAAAGCTGAAAGAGATTCTGTCTTGTCCTCCCGGAGTGAGTCTTCAAAACTCTCTGCTCTCTAACCGCTTCCTTATCATACTTCTCTTTGATTGAACTTCGCTTAGACCGAGTCCAATGGCCAAGACCCTTTGAGAAGGGTAAAGAATGTGTATGAATCGGAAAACTACTTCTCTGGGAAAAAAGCAGCGGTCAAAATGTTCGAGAAGGAGCTCGGTGTAAGCTGCTTGCTGGTTCATGTCTTATTTGTTTCAGTACTAAAATCAATATGTAGATCACAAGTTCGGAATTCAAACTCCAAGCGTACCTGCTTCCGTTCTGGAACGATGCTCAGCTCTTTCACGAAACGACTGTTTACCACGAAGGTTCAACCGTGAAGTTTGGAGGGCTAACCTGGTGGCCACAGATCTACTGCGCATCAATCTCTGCTAAAGGTCCACAGAGTCCATTCTAGTAAGTTTGGCCTCCAAGCTATCATAGGGTTCGCGCAATTGACATAAAATGTTCCCCGTCGAAATCAGCAACCTGCAGTTCCCTATCAAATGGCGGCAGCTAGTTCTTAAACCCATATACGAAAAATTTGAGAACTTCTTCCCATGGCTGGTTGGTCGTCTCCTGTTCTCATCAAAGGCTCTCGGAAAACGATTACTGTCTGCGCTGCGTCGTCGGTTTGGGAAAGCTGCCCTGATGAGAAGATTTCATCAGACATCTACAGACTTCGAAATCATGCCCTACAAGCTGAATGTTTTTGGAGAACGGGAGTTTAAGGCTGTCAGAAAAGAATCCAGGCTGAGAATCACTGAAGGGTCTGGCAAAGTGTCCAAGATTTCTCCTCGGCTCGTAGTTATTATATCGCTCATTTCTCAATACAGACTATCTTACTGACTGCTGGTTTGTGTTTCATCTCAGGGCTATGCGATCGCGCCTGTCATAAGAAGAGTCTGGGTCGCATCTTCTACCAATGGTTCAAATGATATTCTCGCGGCCTACGAACATACTCTGAGATCGGTGGTGAAACGGGGCGCTTTTTGGCCATCTCAGGTAAACATTTCTGTTGCCATCCTATTCCAAAAGCACCTAATGTTCAGTGGACCTTCGTCACTCTAGTATGAATCTAGCTTCACAGCCAGCATGGCTCTGATTGAGCCTTATCATCCTAACAATGATACTTCTACTACCATCACAATCAACTGGAACAACGCACTTATACCGGTAAGTGTGTTTTGACATCCTCATCGTTCGCTATCAAGTCTGACAAGTTCTCTATTCTCAGGATACCTACAAATACGTAGACAGGGAAAATCTCATCAAGATCTTTGTAGCAATTGAAAGAGACGGAGAGTACATGAATATGGATAATTGGAACCAGCTCGGCTGGCCTGGATTTCCGAAGGAGGTTCTGCAGCTTCGAATGGCCGAGTTAAAGGTCAGTCCGGCTTGCCTCATTTTGGGGACTCAAGTGTTTTCTGCTCATCTCGTTGCTGTTCTCAAAATTTCTAGCCTATAATACAGTCTCTTCAAAAGTCCATTGCAGAGTACGACCGCGGTGAAGCTCAACGTCTTGAAGCGCGCCTGCAAGAAGATGCCAAACGTGAAGCAGAAGATGCCAAGGTACGACTGTACCATACTTCTCGCGTAGATATGTGACACTCAACTGTTTCGCCATTTTGTTACACTAAACAGAAAAGGAAGGGTGTTGGAAACGCTTATTCTCAGCTGCTTCTCGACATTCAACGGGTCAGTGCCTGTACCGGCAACTTCTGACAAACCACACTGACTCCTTGAAATTGCCTTCCAAACTCAGAAAAAAGAAGCGGATGCACAACAAGCTCGACTAAGACGTGAAGAGTTGCGAAACCAACGTCTGGCAGAAGAGGCTTCCAAAATCATCCCTGACCCACAGCACTACTTCAAGCACCTGGGCCTTCGACCGAGGAGTGATTATTCGGACGAGGCAATACGAAGAGCTTATCATTCTAGGATGAGGGTCTATCACCCGGATGCTCCAGGCGGTAGGGGCAGTAAAGTATTGGCGCAGCAGGTTAACACTGCGTATGAGAACTTGAAGGACGGTTAGTGCTGCTTTGGTTCCTCCGCTTCGTCCCCATACTGTAACTGACTTGCATGGAATTTTAGAAGCATCAAGAACCAAGTACGGTGATCTATCATGAACAAAGTAGAGGTTGACCCTACTGCGCGTCTAGTATGCTAGTGACATTGATCACCGCACCAACTGGCTTGAACCAAGTGTTCAGCCGACTTCGGCCACTTCAACAACCTAAAACTGGACACGCTCATGCAGCAATTCTTACTCCGCTCCTGCTGGAATTTTACACAGGTAGGTTCTCAGCGTTGGGTACAGATACAAACTTTTAATGCCATCGGGTTGTGAAAGACTTCGCCGCCTTTTGGGACCAGTTACTATTGACGTTCAGAGTCGCAGAGAGATTACTGCATAAATACTTTAACGGTCTAGGTCTTGCATAGAAATTGGCAGCTGACATAGTAATAGATTGTTTGATTCTCCTCCGGATGAACGGAAGGAGTGGGGTTATGCGTTGAGATGGGTATATTATGTAGTGTTGAACAGATTTTCCTAGCCGACTTTTGAATATTACAAGTTTTTACTACCCTCTTTAATCCTTCTTAACAGCTGCAGCCTCTCCATTAGCACCATCAAGGCCAGGGAGGTACCCAAGTGCTTGTCCGACGCGAACTTTGGCGCCCTCCTCGACGGCCCACTTCCACTTATCGGGAGCTTCAAACACGAGAATGATGGTACTTCCCAGCTTGAAGCCACCCATTTCCTCGCCTGGAGAAAGGGGCTGGCCGCGCAAGAGAGCGGAAGCTTTCGTGTAAAGGGCTTCTACGTAGGTGCCCGCTTTGTCTGGGCGTCGTCGGTTGTTGGTTCGTAGGTCCTGTATCATAGAGAAAGTCAGCACCTTAACGAGATTGATTTGTGAAAGAGTAAGAAACGAACTTGGTCGAAATTAACTTTGATAGAGCCGACATTTGTTGCTCCAACTGGGATCATCGAAAAGAAGCCATACTTCCATCTTCCGAGTACTATGTCCAGGTCAAACGCGAGCTCAGCTACGACCACCAACAAACTTGAAAGAAGATAAATAGATGACTTACAAGCAACACGCTCATTCAATACGAAAAGACCCTGGACTCTCCTTGCGATCCATGGAGACACACTAAATAACTCACCGGCGAAATGCCTTCTCTTCTCAACAACCCACGACGCAGGGGAATGAAAACGATGGTAGTCTCCCGGAGCGAGATAGATAACCATAAAGTACAGCGAGTTTCCTTCCTTGACGGCGGAGGGCGAGTGCGACTTGGATGCTGTGGGCGAGGCCGCCGAGCCAAGCGACAAAGCGACGTTGGCGTCGTGTAGGAGCGACGTGGTGTCAGGAACTGAAACGTCTTCTTTGGAGCTGGTGGAGCCGGCTGGAGAGATTGATCCTGAGCGAGAGGATCGTGAGGATGGGTGGGAGGAAGGTGTTGAGGAGAGGGATTCGTCAGCCGATGTCGACCCAAGCAAGTCGTCGAGGGTGTCTACCAGCGTTACGTTAGGATTGGTTCAAATTCAGTTATCAAGAACCGGTTGACTCACAATCAATATCATTAATGTTTGCGAACTCGTCTTCTCTGACAACCTCCTTTATATCCTCTGGTTTCTTCGGAAGCGTATCATTGGAGATACTCCCTTTGCCCAAAAGAGCGTCCAACGAGTAAGTCATTCCCTTAACCTGTTCGACCCTACGCCCACTGATTTGACCAAAATGCAACAGCTTGCCATCCGCTGGGGAGACGAGTGGTGCTTCAGCGATGGGCCTTGCGCCTTCTTTGAGCTCTCGGTAGAAAAACTCGCCGAGGGAGGCGTAAGTCGAGAGGTTGGGTTCTTTGAGTTCAGTGAGGTTGCAACCGAAGGCCCATGAGTACAGCTTGTACCCTGGTGCTCGAGACCAAACTGGGAGCTATTAGTGCGAGCCGCGATCGGCAAATAAGGGAAAGGGGAAGTAGGCGAATGAGGGTTAGCAACACAGTAAAGGAATGAAATGAAAGAGGAGCTTGGTAGATTAAATGAGCAGTTCTTACCTCAAAGGAGTTCAAGTAACCCCACAACCTACTCAAACTCCTCAACGGCAACGCGCCTAACACATGGACGTTCCAAGCGCCTCTCACTTTGACGTAATGTTCCTCGCCATCTTCCCCGTCAAGGATATCAATGTCAGCACGATCTCCAGACGTGTAGTTCTGGTAAGTGAGCGTGGAGAGGAGGGCAACAGTGATGGAGAGCGGGAGGGCGTAGAAGGGAAATGGACGCAGACGCGGGCGGTTGTTGGACCAGGCTGAACGAATACGAGCTATAATAGCATTTAGGGGGGACACGGTGTCAGCAAGCTAGCAACAACAGTAATTCTGTTCTGAAGGTGAGAGAAAGTACAGCCCAAAAGAGAAGAGACGACTCTTCCAATCGCGTTTGGGCAAAGAGTGAAAAAAGGGTCAACTCACTCCATCGTTTCCTCCTCTTTGGAGTACCATCAGGACCCAGCTTGCCATCCTCCCTGGGCACTCTGGTGGTCTTGAATCCTCTTCTTCTCCAGAGCATGTTGCTAGAAATGCCTAGCGAGGCTGGTCTAACTCGAGCCTTAGTGAACGACTGCTGGACGGGTGAGGAAAGGCCGGGCATAGTTTCGTTTGATTGAGTAGTGAGATCTTCTAATGGGATGGGCAGATCTTCTTGAGGACTATCTCGCATCTACATTCGACTCTTTCGAATGTTAATAGGGAAAGTGAGCGATAAGCAGAGCAGAAATAGATCATCGCGAGGACATTGGAACCACGCACCAGTGAAGAGCGAACGATGGCAAAAAAAAAAAAAAGAAAAGAAAGAAAGAAAAAGAAAAGAAGGTGTAGAAGACTTAGAACTGTAAGTAGTCATTTCGAGCTTAGACTTGGTGAAGGAATATTCGACGGATGTTGATAATCTCTGGGGAGTAATTCTCGCATAGATGGGCCTGCAAACGTACCATTTCGGCCCTCGTCGCACATCTTCAGCAATAAAGCACTATACTCTCCATAATACATACTGATTGAGTTGCAGTATGCTAGTTTCGATGTTTGGAGGTTGTCCGAGATGAGTGGTGTAGGAGCCTGGTCGTGTCAAACGCGATGTCATTAAGTCTTTACAGATATAATAAGAGAACTACAAATGGATTGCAAGAACATCTGCTCGAGAAGATGAGATAGATATAAGCGCTCTTTAAGTCTGTACTCTTCTTCTTGATCTCGTCGCAACATCACAGAGGAAACAGCAGTACATCGCTTTCACAGCAATATTCAGAGTCTCAACTCATCTTCAGATCTCCTTCTACCCTTCAGAAACTCAAGCTTTTTGTATAATAACACGGGGTCTACGTAGTGCTTCCCGAACCTGGAAAGTCCGTGTATTGAACGTATGTCCATATTCACCTTTCTATATTCCCACGTCCGAATTCCAAAAACACAAATGACGATCAATTTGCATCAGATACCCCAAGGACAAGGAGTAGGTTTCCTCAATACACATCCTTGATTATCAGTACTCTTCTGGTGCTGGTTTTGGTGAACATGATGGGGCTGTGGGTGGTACAAAACTTGATGCGTGTGATGGTGATAGTTCGGAGGAGGATGGAGAATACAGTACGTGTTTGAGGAGTGGGCTTGAGAGCAGCATGGAAGTGGACTATTGATACAATTTTCACAGAGTTAACAAACTGGGAGCAAGCAGCTTGAGTCGAAGGCTTAGCTAACCTGCAATCAGGCTCCTTCTTGATTCTCTCGACTTGTGGGTCGACCAAAGCCTTGGAAGGAGGACCAGAAGTTGGTCTCACTGATGGAAGGTGGTTGTGATGGGTTGGGACGTGTATGATGCCAGATAGGGATTGGGTCCGTCGGAGGGGCTCACTTGTAGGAAGCTGGGAGCTGCTTTTGTGTTGAAAGGAGCTGAGGGAGCTGTGAGACTTGTAGTGGATGAGCTGAAAATGCATTCGACTCTGGTATCTATTGTTGATTTCTAATTGGTGATTGTGGTTTGAGGATGAAGCTGGAACAACGTCTATTTACGAGCTGGGGAGTAACTTGCTGACGCCAGGAGGGAGTCGGGCGCAAATTTATCTCCCCGGGTCTTGTAGGGATTTGAAGGAAATTCTTAAATTCAAGAACGATTGGATAATACAAGAAGACTGAATGTCAGGTCTTGCTCAAGACGTCAAACGGTTCGAGCGTTGGCGCAAAGGTATATAAAAACCCAACGCCACTGTGCGCAGAGGCAGAGGAGACCTCTCCTCAAAACAACAGTGTCCCTTATCCTTGACCCTTGTTCTTGCGATTTCTGATATATGGAGAAGAAGAGAAAGTACAGCTTATCTACAGGATTACGCATATTTGCGCAACAACAACAAACATCTGTATTTGACAATCCAAACAAACATTTCCCCCGACCTTCAAACTCTCTGAACACGCCCCTTTCTTCTCAGCAAACTAGCAACCAACTTCTTCAGGGGACCATTGTGTCTGTTCCCTTTGACTACCGAAGGGTGGGGTGTGAGGGTCCGGTTTGTACTCTGTGGGCGACGTGGACGTGTGCTTTCCGATGACGCAACCAAAGGTGGTGGTTGCTGCTGAGCCAGCTCAGAGAAAGGTATGAAGTGGATTGGGAATGCTGTAGGAGTTGTTTGGCTGTTTGTATCAAAAGAGAGTCAGTAGCCTGGCTTTGAGCTGGAGAGAAAAGGGGAAGCTCGTACGGTGTTGACCAGTCTGCTCTCCATCCGTCGAACGAGGTCCAGCATCGACTGAGTCGTCGATGGTTGTCGGGTCTTTTCCCCTCTGGGTGTTGAGAGAGAGAAGAGAACACAAGGGAGAAGTATGATGAATCAAAGGTTGGAAGAGGTGGTCTGCTCTTTGCACTCGACGTCATCTCAGGTATGGTTTGGTGGGAAGGTGTGTTGAGGTCTAATCAAAGAGAGTTGGGAATGATCGATGTCTACGCTTATAAAGATGAAAGGATGAGGAGTTGTTAGAAAGCTTTAGTCACTCAGGGCCGGAAAGCAGCGCGTGCGGTCGAGGGATGCCACCACCGTGCGGCGTGGGAAACCAAAATCAAAACACTTCGGTTCGCCGTTCGGGCTAGCACAGGCACTGCTTGTGAGAGGAGTCACTTCATCTCGCTTGGATCATAGAAGGTACCAAGACCGAAGAAATTCGTACAACATTCTAGCATTCTCCCTAATACCCCTTTGGATCAGTGACCCTCTAAATACTCAAGTAACAATTATATACTCTCCAACGCCTTAATAATGCTGATTGACTTCTGTTGTTCCGTATTTTCTGCCGACTGTGAGTTTTCAGTTCGAAGAGGTGCCATCTGTTGTATCAAAGAAACGGTCGGGGCTACGTCAACTAAACTATATGATAAGAGAATTGGCGTGGTAGATCAACTCACAGAAAAAGCTGATGACGAAAGTGATTTTGAACGGAGGAGCGATAGCGATCTCGTCAAGTCGGCGCATTTCCTGTCGAGAAAGGAAGCAATAGCGTCAGCTCAGAGGTCACGCATTGATATCCGAAAAGGGAAGCGCAAATAATAGAACTCACTGCTTAATTTTTGCTGTTTCTTCTCTTCTTCGATTGAGCTGTTCAGTCATCAACAGCTCTAACGTTGCTCTCGCCTGGAAGAACACATTCTCGGTGTCAGCTTAACACTACGGTTGATGTCAAGAGTAAAGAAGGACATACCTGAACTTCCCTCAGCTCATTAACCCCACATATCATATTAACGCCGATTTCAGCCATCTTGTCGACATATGGCTTCGCGACGATCTCAGGCATCTCCCCTTCCTGCGTTGGGAGTGGTGGCGGCGGACGAGTGAGAGCGAAGAGTAGGGAGGTATAGGTCGTTAAGAAAGTGCGAAGGAGTGTCAGGAGGTAAGGACGTTGGTCTAGACAAGAAAAGAAAAATATTAGACAGGTGACGGGTAGGAATGAACGTCAGAAGAAACGAACCTTGGATATCTTTCGGTATCAGTCGAGGGATTCCCATTTCTTCAACCGTTGGAATACCATACGCAATCTGATGAACCACAATAGGTACCAACACGAGTAATGTAATGTCAGCTCCGAGCACTTCATTACAGGTGAGCGAAGCCAACAAGAATAGCCTCACAGGGTAGAACGCTCCAAACGTCTCAAATCCATCTTCGAACTCCTCAATCCAGTCTACTCTTGGAGGCTCTAGCATTTCCAATCCAGTATCCAGATTGTCATTCTCTACAATCTTCCTCTGTTCCTCTAAGCTCGGCAAGGAAGCTGGAAGAGGTCCAATTTTCGAACGGAGAGTTGAGAGGAGGGCGAAGTTCTCGGGTGTGTGAAACAGGTATGAGGAAGGTGGTGCTGGGAATACAGATGAAGCCTGGGGAGGGGGTGTTCCTTCCATGATTGACCCTGAGGGAAATGAGAGAAACCTTGAGGCTCGAGTTTGGGGTTTGGAGCTGAAGAAAGCTCGATGTGGTTACCGGTAGCGTCAAGGAATATAGCAAACTACCCTTGGGACCGGTTGTTGGCTGGTTCCCGAGCTTTTGAAGACAAATAGAGAAATTGTCTCAGTCGCAGTTGGCGACGAGAATAGACTCGCTTTCAAGTCTCCTCAGCCAGTCACCAAGAATATCGAGAAGTCAGCCTCACCACCCATCAAGTATCTGAATTGAACTAGGACCTTACTACAGGTCTGCTACGGTAGAACAAGTAGCTCAATAACCAGAGTCAGCTGGTTGTTCTATAGCCTCGTCACATTGAGGCAGCGTTAAACGTGAGCTTCACTGTTGGCTCAAACCTGCTTCAGCCTCTCCTTTTTTTACTTATCTTCAACTCTTAGACAAGTTTGTCGGTGAAGAGGTCTCCCTCTGTATGTATAGCGTGTCCAGCGGTCCCGCCTGTTCTGGCGCCGAAGCTGACCAATTTAGTGTTCGCTTTCACAAAGGGGTGCTTAGCGCCGTTTCGCTCTTGAATAAGTGGGGATCATCATGCCCCCAGTTCACCCTGATAATCCCAATAGGAAGGCTGCTTGTGAGTCCTAGCTGGCCGGTGAGCGAGATGTCAACTTTGGCATTGATCTCACTTGTCTTTGTTTCGCTAGGTGAGCTGTGTCATAGCAAGAAGGTAAGCAACTCAACTCCTGTTGGTTTTACCTCCAAAAAGCTCATTTTCTGCTCTGTCATCCTAGATTCGCTGCATTCCTTCTCCTGATGATCGCAGCAAATGCACCCGTTGCTTGAAGAACAACCTTCACTGCGTCTTTCCAACCATCTCCCTCCGTAAAGGTCCACCAAAAGGATATACTCAAGCTCTAGAATACAGAGTCGCTCAGTTGGAGGCTTTACTGGAACGGGTATGTTTTATCTTGGACACTGAGTATTAAAGAAAGCTCGTCATGACGGTGGTGTTACTATCCTCTAGCTTATACCCGGGATCGACCTGGCAAATTACCCAGACCTAGGTCCTAAAGTTGATAGGAAGAAGTTTGCTGCAGTGTTTCCCCCACCAGAAGAAAAATCAAAGAGCGACAGTTCCTCTTCCTCCCCCGACGACCAAGTGACTCTCAGGAACGATGCACAATCATCCTTCCTACAATCCCCATCGACCAACAAAATGTTTGACTCTATATGTGGTCCTTCTGGAAACGGTGTCTCAACGTTTGGCTCTCCCAATCTGGCATTGTTGAAATCAAGCCAAGCAATTGATTCCGATCCTGCGGGCCTGGATACGGAAGAAATGGACAGCCTGCAGGCGTTGACGAATCAGATGAGTAAGATCAAGATGGGTGATGGAAGTTCAGCTTTCCCTCCACACCCATTGCCATACCTCGGAAAAGTGAGTTCCGCCGTTTCTGTCACCTTCATACTTCGCATTTTGATTGACTTGACCTCTGGTGACTATGATCCGACAAGTCAGCATGTGGTATGGAGATCTTAGGCCATTTGAGAGATTTTCACCTAAAGTACTCACTCAACAAAGACCCTGATGCCTTCTACAATGCCCTTCAGAGTATCTGTCGACCTCTGTTTTGGCGGATGCCAAATTGGGAGAAGTAAGCCGAGTTTGCAACTCTCTTCACAGATATGAAATTATATTCTGATTTTCGCTACTGATCATAGGATCCCGAGCGAAATTACTAAGTCCCGGCCTACATTCCCAACCATCTGGCCATCTCCTGAGGTCGCGTCGCTCCTCATCAGAAATTACTTTACTCACCAGAATGTCTACACCCCGATCCTCCACCGCCCTTCATTTGAAAAACAGTTCCAGGAGAAGCTGTATCTCACTGATGGAGACTTCGAGAGTCTGTGTCTGGCGGTGTTTGCTATTGGAAGTAAATGGGCTCCTTTGTATGAGTGAGTCAAGTCCCTAATTTGATCTCACCGATATGTAAGCTCAACTACCGTCGTAACCTCTAGACACGACGCTGCAATTGGTAACAGGATGCAATACGCCAAGGGCTGGACCTACTTCTCTAGCTGGAACGACAAGAAGGAACAGATGACTTTCCATCTCTTCTCTATGCAGGCTGTGACATTGTTTTCGGTCTTCCGTCTCGGCGGATCCAGACATAGCTGGTTTGGACTAGTAGATCAAGGAATGAGGTCGATGATTGAACTCGGATGGCACAGAAGGCATATCGTTAGCAGGAAACCCAGGTTTGAACAGGAGCTGGTCATCAGGACGTTCTACTGCATGTGGGCCATTGAGAAATATGTCTGCTCCTTGATGGCACGACGTGAGTTCTGACTTTCAACTGAAATATCCTTTGACGTGCGTGTTGACCGGCAGTTTCACCTTTCCAGCCTCTTGTATCCAAGATGATGAAATCGACATCCCGACCCCAACGGAGGTCGACGATGCATTTTGGGATGACAACTTCAAGCAACCAGAGGGTATACCTTCGGTTGTATCATTCTTTGTTGCAAAAATTCAGCTCACCAGACTTACAGGGCTGAGTAACAGAATGGTGGTGAGTACCGTTGGAGTTCTCGAGATGGGTAGTGCCGCGGACTGAGAACATTTTGTTATGAAGAACCGAACAAACCGAACATCTCCACTCAAATGTAAACTCAGCAAAAATGATCCCTACTCCACCGAAGTCGCTCGTCTTGACTCGCTATTGAACGAATGGGAATCCTCCGTCCTACCCTCTCACCTCCGCTGGACCGTCTCGGAGTCGAACCCTCTCTGGCTCTCCCAATCCGCACTCCTCCTCTCTCAGTTTCACGCAACCCGCATCTTTGCGCACCGACCCTTCACCCCTCGCGTTCGAAAACCCGACCTGCTGCACCATCCGAGCTTCCTGGTGTGTAAACACTCCGCCACCATTGGCACCGAGATTGTCGAACGCCTTTCGAGAGCAATGGACATTATACCCATTGAAGTCGTCGATTACTCATTTAGTTTTGCGACTATCCAGCTGTTGCACATTTGGTCAGCTCCAACGGGCGACAATGAGGGTGCGGCGAAGAATGTCAATCGTCTAATGGACGTTTTGGGTAATGCTTCTGCGAATTGGTTATCGGCAGGAAGAATGCAGGCAAGTTTGCTTCGATGTCGTCTCATCCAAATGAATCGCTGATGGCTTCTCGCTTGACCCGCTACAACAGGATGCGCTAAGGACTGTCGCTACTTTTTCCTCTTTCACCAATTACCCAATGCAGCAGATTGTTGACCTTGATCCCCAACCCTCCTCTGCTGAAGCTCTCTTCTCCTCCCCCATCTACCTCTCCACGAACTCTCAGCAGACGCCATTCGACACAACGCCTTTGACCTCTTCAATCCTACAAGAGAGTTTCCCACCAATGCGATTTGGGGACGACTTTGACATGCTTCATGCCCTCTTTGCACCCGGCTCAAGCAACACGATCCTTGACGACATGCTGGTCGACAGCCATGAGTTTGGAAATCTGAGTGAACAGGCGACCGGAGACGCGTTCGGCAATGAGTTCCAGTTCCCTTTCTTCCCGAACAGCAATGGTGACGGCTTTGATATTTTCAATGAATTGAACAAAATTGCCGGAGATGGTGGAGATGATCAGCAGGATGGTCCGATGAGAAGGCTCTGAACAAGAGAGGGGGTGCCTTTGCACTTGCAGGATGGGAAGGAGTAATCTGATACAGTGTAAATTTCTAGAGTGTAAATATACAATCAATCCACTCCTGTCGTCGTGTATGAAAGTGTGTAGTCCGGTCTTGGCTGCTCTCCTATCTCCTGCGTCAGAGCCTTCTTGTTTACTTGGCATTTTCTCCAGAGCAGCAACCATATGCATTACCTCTCCGTTGTTAATGCTTTGTTCCACTGTTTGAATCATGTCTGCGACCCATTATCATATGAGTTCTATCGCGCCACGCTTACGACGCTATGGTTTGTCAATGCAAATTTTCTCACGACATGTTGTTTATTTTGATTTCGCCCGCTCTGTCACAGCGGCCTTCACACGATAAAGCACTTGACTCGGTAGAAGGTTCCAGCGAATCACAGTCATTGGGAAGTCCACGGCGCTCGAATCCATAGGCCAGCGATCGACCCCGAAGAAGTACGCACGCCCTTTTCGCGCACGGTGGGACACTGCTGACAAAACCGAACAACATCAGCGAAAAAACGAACGACACCTCAACCATATAAGTCATCCCTCTCTTTTTGAATCCAACCATCATCTTCTGCCGTCTTAAGCCAAACCGCCAGCTGCCTGCCTTCTGAGTGAAAGACCTCTTTCAAATCTGCATCAAAACAAACCGACGGCTATTGCTCGATATCCGCTCGCAAAAATGACTTTTTTCACCAAACGAAGCCCTTCAAGGTCGAGTTCAGCTCATTCAGACTACTCGTACACCTCTACGGTCTCGTCGAGCAGCAGCACTTCATCTTATACAGCAGTCGCTAACGCCGACACGCAACCTCGACTTAGATCAGAACCAATGGCAGCAGGCTCGACAGACGTGGGCTCGTCGTCCTCGTGAGTCCCTGCCTCCCACATAAGCTCTCGTATCTGTCGGTCTGAACTGACATGCCAATGCTGCTCTTCTGTGTGTCTGTGTCAAGATTACTCTCCCGGCGCACGTCCTCCCCTTTCACCAACTCTCCACAACAGATGACGCTTACCCTCCCAACGTCGACCATCACCTCCCCTCGTCAATCGGAAGATACTTTCGACTCCTACACGTCAGCCGGAGCATCACCAGCACTCGTCAGACGTCCGTCGACTCCGTTTCCACTGGATCCGTACGATTCAAGGAGCAGGAAGGCGACACTGAAGCAAGGCGGCTGGATTGGAACGCCTGAGAGAGAGGGGCAGTTCAAATAAGAGGAGCTGACGGAGGTAGGACTGTATTAGTATTGCTTTCGTTTCTGTTGTACGAGGAGGCGTTTAGAATTATGACCATGTTGCGATAACAAACTTTTCCACCTTTCACTGGACACCAAGTCTAGTTACCCGGCTTAAGATATTGCAATGAGCAACACATCTTGTTATCTTCCAGAAGCATACTCTGCTGGCAAGTCTTTTTTTCTTGAGTAGGCTACTCGGCAATTCCATGTCCGGTTGTTTACAAATTTTGGCTACTTAAAGTTTTTTTGCTAATAAGAAAAATCATCTAAAAGGGATGGCACTCACCTTATAAGAGAAAGAGACAGAGCTCAATGGTTTTCTTCTGAATGAAGCCGGTACCTACCGATTCAACCAAGACAAGGAGGGCACTGCTTGGTCGGTGGTGGACCTTACGGCGAGAAAGCTTTGAACCTTTTCAACCAATCCCACGATACTAAACTCTATATTACGATGGATTTTAAGTGCTGTAGAGTAACAACACCTTACCATATTAAAAATTGTTCACAATGTCCATTTATAGCCCCACCGCTGCTGTCCCCTCTTCAACCGCCTCCCACTCAATAAGGAATGCAGCTCATTCCAGGCTTCAAGATCGCTTCCGCCAACAAGCAGGATGACCCAGTCAGTTTCACCATAGGAACCTGGAATCTAAGATACGACACAGCGAGCGTCAAGGACCCTCTTCCACCTCGTCCTTCGACATCCGCAGCTCCGGTCTATCAGCAGCGGTTTCCTGGAACAGGATACGGCGAGAAAGTACGTTGGTTCTACTACCTAATCTGTAATATATGTTGTGCTGATCTACTGAGGACAGCCATGGGCTGAAAGGAGGTGGAAAGTGCTGGATACGCTCCTCTGGCACGACGTCGATGTCGTTTGTTTTCAGGAAGCCCTTGTGAACCAGTGTTCAGATCTGAGTATTCTCCTTGGTCCTGCATGGGACTGGAGAGGGGTGGGTAGGGACGATGGGAAAGAAGCTGGAGAGTACAGTCCTGTCTTTTGGAAGAAGGAGGTGTTCAAGTTCGAGGCGGTTAAGTACATCTGGTAAGCTCGTTATTTTCCTTTTGGGTTTGTAGCAGTGGGAGGAAGTCTACATCTAACTAACTAGAGTTCGGAAACAAGGTTATCAAAGACTCCTGACGTTCCAGGCAGTAAAGGTTCGTTTGTCACACGTATGCTCAGGTGCTGCGGGATCCTATCTCGTGCTCAATCATTCCATTTCCCTTTCACAGACTGGGACGCTTCTCAAACCCGAATAGCTTCCCTCGTTACACTCTCACTCCGATCAACCTCCCCCGCTGGCTCCGGTCGGCCACGTAGATCGTCTCTAGTCCATGTCGTCGCAACCCATTGGGATGACCAAGGTCGCGTTTCACGAGCTCATTCAGGGGAAATACTCAGAGATCTAGTGCCACAAGAGTGTCAGAGGATAGAGGGGACGCTAGATGTCGAGGATGACGGTGAAAGCTTGATTTTGATCGGTGGTGATCTAAGCACGTTTCCTTCACCATCTGTTCCGTCCCCCAATTTATTGAATCTAACACGACTACCTTTTCCATTCCAAAAAAGATTCTCCAGCTGAAGAAGAAGGCTACAAGAACATCACCAGCCCGTCCCCTTGCTTCCTCAACACCCGCACCCTCGCCTCCCTCTACCCACACCCTCATTCTCTTTCTCTGCCTTTTGGCCCCCGCCTCACGTACACAGGCTTCGGTGCATACGACCGTGGGACAGAAATCGATTTTGTGTTTGTGCACGAGAAGTGTCAGGGCAGATGGAAGGTCGATATGGCAGGCACTGTCGACAATTGGGTCGACGGCGATGAGAGCGGGTGGAAGGGGAGAGTGAGCGACCATAGACTGGTTCTGGCGAAGATCATGAAGACGTTATGATACATAACAACCAAGAACTGGTAACGGGTGATATGTACGAAAAGTAGTGTGAACCGTCTCGACACAAACCTGACCTGTCAATTACGAGATCTGCGTCTGTGTGATAGTAATGCGCGATCGATTGCAGTTGTTCCATGTCATCGAAGTGATCACTCTGGTCAACATTGCGACACGATCACTGCTGAGCATGAGACTCATATGAACTGGAACGGTGCTAGTGTAAAAACAAACTAACCCAGTTGCGCACTCTTCACTCAAACTTTGCCTCGGACAAGATCTTCTCTCCTTCTGAAATAAGCTTAAACCAAACGCAACATTATATTTACAGACTCTTCTGCTTTCACAAGACAAAGAGCGTCCTTTAAATCCGGCCCAAAAACGAGTATCATAAGTTATACAAGCAAATAATCTATCTACGCAGAAGCAGCGGCAGCGGCAGCCTCAGCTTTCTGTAAAGACAAAGCAGTGTCAGCAGGCAATTACGGGAGACGGAGACCGAGACGACCTACTTGAGCTTTCACCATGTTGAGAGCAGAACCATAGCTTATCCAACCGACCTGGTCAGCACTGAGAGTGTGCTTAGTTGGGATATCGAAGATCTCTCCAGATGGCTTAACTACACGGAGAGTAACCTGCGCGTCCAAATCACCGGCGAGGATGTTCTTCAGACCGACGGTTTGCACAGTATCCTGAGCACCAATCTTGGAGTAGTCAGCCTTGTCAGCGAACCAAAGCGGTAGAACACCTTGTTTCTGTTGGATAAAGAAAAAGGATGTTCAGCAAAGAAATGATAACAGAAGTACAAGAGATTGACGAACCTTCAAGTTGGTCTCATGAATACGAGCGAATGACCTAGCAACAATCAGACTTCCACCGTAGAAACGAGGCTGCAGGGCAGCATGTTCTGGATCGAAGTTGTGATGGCGTCAGCGACGTCTTCTCGTCATTGAAGTCCACGATCCCCGATTGTCGACTCACCTCTCGCTGATCCTTCGCCGTAATTATCATCAACAACGAGCATCCATGGCTCATCCTTGGCCTTGTATCGCTTGGCAACCTCAGGAATGGTACCATTTCCTTCTGAATCGACTGCCACATTGACTTCACCACCTTCGTCATTGACGGCGGTGATGAGGAGGTTCTCAGAGATGTTGCTAAGATGTCCCTTGTACTTGAGCCATGGACCAGCTGCAGAGATGTGATCAGTAGCTAGAAAAGAGCACCGACATGTCAGCATCAGGTAGGGTGAGGTAGGGAGGTGGAAATGAAAGAGGCTTACTGCACTTTCCACGCACTCTCATCAGACACTTGAGTGGGGGCAGTTCAGTTGGACCGTTAGAAAAGAAAGTATCGAAAGGAGCCAAGATTTCAAGACGAGTAGATGTTGGGGAGATAGCAATCACAGTTTCCGGGACAGGATCTGGAGAGGAAGTTGGAGCGTATGAGAGATCACCTGGAGTGAAGCCAGCAGTAGGAAGCGTTGATCCTGATGGGGGGTCGAACTTGAATGGTTTTCCAGAACCGTCGAGGAGTGTATCAGTGACAGCTGAAAACAAAACAGGCGATTAAGCATTGTCAGCAACAGTACAAACGATTGCAACAAGCGGCGATAGAACTCACGGTTGAAAGAAAGGTTTCCGGCGAAAGCCATGGCAGTGACAACTTCTGGGGAAGCAAGGAAGTTCATAGTCTTCATGTTTCCATCGTTTCGAGCCTTGAAATTTCTGTTGAATGAGGTCAATATGGCTGAAGTGATAGCAGCAAGATGTCAGTGTCGAAAACAACAAAAACAACAACAATAATAATAACAACTCACCGTTATCCTCGCCCTTCTTTTCAGGTCTGTTCCACTGGCCAATACATGGCCCGCAAGCGTTGGCCAAGACGGTAGCACCAACTTCTTCCAAACTGGCCTGAAGCCCGTCTCTCTCGACCGTAGCTCTGATCAACTCTGATCCAGGAGTGACCATGAATGGGACCTTTACCTTAAGTCCTTTAGCAGTCGCTTGTTCAGCAATGGAGGCAACTCTGGACATGTCTTCGTAGCTGGAATTTGTGCAACTACCAATCAAGGCTGCAGAAAGTTCATCGGACCATCCCTTTTCCTTGACGAAAGCACCGAACTGAGAGATTGGAGTTGAGAGATCTGGAGTAAAGGGACCGTTGAGGTGTGGTTCGAGTTCAGAGAGGTTCTGCAGATGGTTTTCTGTCAGTACGCCACTCACTGAGCGCGTCAATGGGAAATCACTTACGATCTCGATGACCTCGTCATACTCGGCACCCTCATCCGAGCTCAGGAATCCTTGCTTAGCGGCCTCATCAGACTTCTCCGCGACACCCTGTCTGCCCGTCGCAACCAAGTAATCTCTCATGTTTCTTCCGTATGGAAAGGTGGATGTTGTTGCTCCTACTTCAGCACCCATATTGGCAATCGTTGCGAGACCAGTACAAGATTGTGATGAAACGCCTGGCCCAAAATATTCCAGGATTCGACCAGTACCTCCCTGATAACATAATATAAGATACAGGTTACGACCGCAGACTCATTGTCAAGCAAGTCAGCAGCACACTTACTCTGACAGTCAACTTGCCAGCCAGCTTCAAGATCAAATCTTTTGGAGTGACCCATCCACTCATCTGTCCAGTCAACTTGACACCAACGATAGAAGGAGCCTTCAGCTCCCAAGGCGTAGCCGTCAAAGCATCAACGGCATCAGCTCCACCAACACCGATTGCAAGCATACCCAGACCACCAGCGTTGGGAGTGTGAGAGTCTGTTCCGAGCATCAAAAGACCTGGAGCAGCGTAGTTTTCGAGAACAATTTGGTGGACTGAAGCGACGAAGGAGTGGTCAATACAACTTCTGACTACAAAACTGGACTGCGAAGCTGAAAGTAGAAGGAACTCACTGATACCACTCCCTGGTCTCCAGAATTCAATACCGTATTTTTTGGCCGCAGATTCCAGGAAATCGAAGACCTGCATTTCATATTTCGAGTCAGCTTATTCGCCAAGAAAAAAAAAAACAAAGAACAGAGTGGCGATACTGACTTCCTTGTTGGACATGATGGATTTCTTTTGACCAAGAATAGAACACATCAGTGTCTTTTACAACATATTCGGCAACCGAGGAGGGGAAACTTACCTGCAGATCACCCTTAGCACCGACTTCAGCTTGAATCAAGTGATCACAGTGAATACTGCTTGGGACAGCAGTCCTGTCCATTCCACAAGTCATGAACTGCAGCAAAGCCATCTGAGCTGATGCATCCTGCATCGCAACTCGATCCGGTCTCAATCTGTGTTCAAGACAAGTCAGTTACCACCCAGTTACAAAAATTTCTCGAAGCAGACAACATACTTAAGGTAGGTCTCTCCTCTGATTGGAGGTAACGAGGTCTCAACATTGTCCAAATGGGAGTAGAGGATCTTCTCTGCGAGGGTGAGTTTCCTGTCTGAAGGGAGGATTTCTCGAACTTTTTTCAGGTTAGCGATGAGGTGGTTGTATGGGGGTGTTATTGGCTTCTAGAGGTGGTCAAAGTGAAGATAATGAAGTCAGTTAACAATCTTGATGACTCGAGGTCGAAACGTTTCGTTAACTCACTGGATCTTTTTGGGCCAATAGAGGCAAGGGCTGTTGAGTAGCGAATGACCGTGAGGATAATCCAAAAGACTGGGATTTAGCTGATCGTGCTGCTATAGAAGTGAAAGACATCCTAACAACAGATCCCTTGATGGATTCAGAGGGCTGAAGAGCTGATAAGATTGGAGATAGGAAACCGAGCGCAAAATGGCAGCGTTAAAACGATAATAGAGTCAGATTCAGATGCATCTTGGGATACAGAGCAAAAAATTGAAGGAAGCAGGCCAATTGAGCAGGAACCTACTGACAGGAGAGGGTTGGGTATGAGCAAAGGGTTGTGGGTGGCTGCAAACTCAAGTTTGTCGATATGGTCGGACGAGACGTCTTCAAAACTAAAATAATAAAAAGCGAATAAAGTCCGCTTTCAGTTTTCAGAGCTTCTGGTAGCGACTCTTCGTTGATCTTCCTCTACCACCCGCTTCACCCCAATCAGTATCTCAACAGCTTCACTCATATTGTATACCCCATCTCATTGCTATCGAGTGTACAATCGTCAGCTGGAGCAGCAGCGCAGGATCCAGTGCGGTCCAGGAAACTAGAAGGACTGAGAAGGGAGGAAACGACGACGAAATGGCATCGACAGCTGAAGAGATCAAGCAAAGTAAAAGACAGCTTAGCATTAAGACTGGGGTAGTGAAAAGGTAAGTGCCTAGATTTGCTTGATCGAAGGAGGGTTTCTCAGTGGATATCAAGGCTTATTCTGACGCTGCACCTCGGGGGTTTCTTTTCATATAGACTGACAAAGGAATACTCCTCCTACCTAACTGAGTCAAAGGAACAACAATCAATTGCAGAGAGGTTAGAAGCAAAAGAAGGAGCTGATGCCTGGGATATTCAGAATAGCGTAAGTTTCAGACGCTTCTCCCTGTCCTTTCTATTCACGTAATATGTCAAGCTCACAAGATCTGCTCTTTTCATTTCTGTTGACATTCTGCCTAATTCTACCTCTCCTGTTCCCTTAGAAAAAAGTCTTGGATGATACCCTCCAAATGATTGGACCCGCCAAGAAGAGAGCACAGGAAGCGTTGGTCAACTTGAATGAAGTCATCGTAAATCCACTTTTTTCTATGTTTTCTTATTTTATTACTATAGAGACAGAATACTGACTGCTTTCTCTTTGACCGCCTCACCTCTTTTGTTCAATCTGCCTTTCTCTTTCCTCTCCCCCTCCGGTTCCTTACCCAATCTGAAACTGACTGGCAACCAGACTTTCTCACAGTCAGAGCCAGAAGTGTCTTCATCGGAAGAGTATACCAAAGCTCAGGAGGTCGCTGAACTTGCGGCAAAAGAACTGCAATAGACACGATAACCAATCTCTTCTGGCCTATACCTACTTTTTCGTCTTGATCTTACTTCGGTGAATATAACATACCGTAAGATCGGATCAACGAGGAAAGTTCTAGCGAATACCTTATTTCAACCTCTTGCTCAATCAGACCGAACGATAATAGCAGCACCTTTCATCTGGCAAGGAAGTTCCTCACGAAACTGCATCAATGCACTTCTTTACTTCATAAGAATTATATCCGTTCTTAAAAGTATTTCCTCGCCACCCGCTTCTCTTCGTTAGTCAATCAGGTACTTCTTCTTGAAGTAGCTCCTGAGATGCAGGATCTGCCACACTCCAAGGGTGAGGAGCATGGCTACCATAATGAGCGAAAAGTTCTGCACTCGTGCGTTTGTTGATTCTAAGGACGCAGTAAATTCGAATAAGAAAGGATTTCGAGCAACTACCTGACTTTAGAGGAGACTAAAGACGTACCGTTCGTGTCTCTCATCCTTGCCTCTCGCCTTTGCAAATAAGCCATCTCATCTACAATCTCCTTCACGACTCCTTCAAGCTTTCGCATCTCGACTTCGAGGATGGAGAGCGACTCTTGATTAGCAATTGCATTGTAGTCGACGGCGTCAGAGCCTATGTCGACGTCAAGATCAATTGTTCGGGAGTGGGTTTCATGCGATGGGACGGCTGAGATTGTCATCGGAAAAACGGCAGTGAAAGATTAAGATTGAGCAAAGGAAGAATAGACAGAAAGTGGTCAGTCAGGTTGCTCGTCACGTTCAAGTTACCGCTCATCGCAAGCGTCCAGTCAACAATCTAACAACCACAACGAAGAGAGTCAACTCACAATAATCTAAATAATTCTTGAAGCAGATCCCCACGTCTGCAGATTCATGAGTCGTAATAGCCAGTCTCGTTTCACCTTTGACTGCTTTTTTCGACAGGTAGACGTTGCCGTGGTCTGAGCCGTCTATTATCTCTACATCTGTTCGCTGAGATGGTCTGTTGGTATTCATATGCCGAAACAGCGAGTAAAAGGTGGGGCGATGGGAAGAAAAGTCAAAGAAGAGCTGGTGTCAGTTTCGCGGTCCCAAAAGAATGCAGCTTGTCCAAGATACGTCGGACATATTGTAAACATCACAGGGGAGTTCGTGAATCCTACAAGACTCCTCATTTTTCGAAGAGTCGATGTTTCTGAAGCGGTGTAGGTGAAGTGAATATTTGAAGGGAGGCTGGCAAGCAGGTTCGCCCCATAACCCACCTTCAAGCACCAGACCCACCTCCGGCCATGTGTGAATCAGGGTTTCTGAATGCCCATATATTCGCCATGCTTGAGCCTTTCTTCTCTATCTCCTTCTCTATCTCTCCCAGACAATTCACTTGAAAAGAGGGCCACTCGTTTCACTCACCCAGGACCGATATTTATCGTAGCTATCACCAGCGAATGAGCTCCTGCGTAATTCCATATACATTCTAAAATCATTGGACCAGGATATTAGGGTAGTTTGAGTGTTGCACAAAGTGTAGAAGCGAAAGGTGAGAAAACCATCAGCCAGCGAGTCTTGACGAGAAAAGGGGGGCATGCTCTGGAAGATAAACATGCCCCTTCTCATGGATTGAAAGAGAGTAGTAAACGTAATAACATACTGGGCTGAGGGTGTAATGTTGCTGGAAGGTCGAACTTGATAGCTCGTACGGTGGAGCTGCTGAGTAGTACCAGCACTGCCAGTGACGCTTTTGAGAAGGAGAACATGGGGACTTCGATACCTCAGATAAAGACAAACACCGTTCTTTTGTCCAAATGAAGCTAATTACAAATGGAAGTTGTGACCCCGAAGATGTTGTCGGTCAGAGAACTTCCACTCGAGCTGAGACGCGCTGGTTGTTACCTTTCAGCTCGGTAGCCACAACGGCGAATCTTGCTTCATTCATTGAAATTCAAGCCGTAACAAGGTATGGCATACGTTCTACCTGTAGGTAGGAGAATGGGTCCAACAACCCTCCTGGGAAAGACCAGTCCCTTGTACCGCTCTGAGTTCCATTCCAATCGATAAACTCATCTGCAGGTTTAGGTACAGAGTTATCAACTTCAGATCATCAACCTCATTCTGCTGTTAACTCCACAGAACCACGAGTTGATACTCCGGCCAATCCCACAGTGATGTCCTCAACTAGCAGTTCCCTGAGTTTCCTTCGATCTAGAGCTGCCCGGGATGTAGCGAAGTTGCTGAAGTACGCCGAAGGGAAGAGATCCTTCATTTAATGGCCTTTATGAGGATCTGTACTTCTGGGTAGTGCAGTGTGACTACCTCTGGTCAAAAAAAGTGAGATGTGGTCAAACGAGTCTTTTGCTGGCATTCCCTACCCTACGACCCCTTTTTCTTAATGTCAGCCAGCTCCGTTTTCTCGAGCCACTCACAAGCTGAGGAGATGTCTTGAATGGGTTGTCACTTCAGCGAATCGGAAATGGTACCAAGTGGCCAATTGTTTGTTATCGCAATGCTAAGAATCTATCACGATTTTATTCTATATTGCATGCCTTTGAGCAGAGTACTGTAGTATATTAGAAGGCGGAATTATCTTTTCTATGCTCTGTTAACAATTTGTGATCTGTTAACTAATTCGCCGATTTTGCGACCATCGCATCGGGTGTGAACCTGCTTTTCGCACGTAATATGTGACCGTACTTGATGAAGAGAATGGGAATCGGGGCTAAATTGTAAAAAGAGGTTACAAGTTAGTTCAAGCTCTCTGGGTAAAGCATTTGGTCCGGACAACACACATAAAAGGATAGCGATACATCCTAGAAGAGTTGTAGCCCATCGCGGATTCAACCTGTCGTACATTTGAGCAGCAAATAGTGGGAACCCTTTGAGGAAACGGAAGTTTTTGTCAATATCATGTGGATAAAGATCATTAAGAGCTCTGACTCACCGGCACCAAAGAATGAGCGGAAGACGGTGTTGGCTGATTAAAAGACGATAACAAGAGGACCTCAGTTAGATGCCAGAGATAGATCAAACCAATAGTTTAACAGACCAGCAAGGGCACTCGCTGCAGCGAACAGGTATGTGTCGATAATGTAGTTGAACAGCGAGAGAAAGATGAAGATAATTCCGTATCCTAAAAGCCCTCCAGCAACACAAGGGCTAGCCCAAGATACAGTAGGATATGTGGTCCAGCCTAACGTAGACAAAGGGATAGATATAAGTCTTATCATAACCGAGGATGCGACGGAAAGTGCTGCTCACCAAACCAAAACAACGCTACCACAATCGCAACAGATCCCAAAACGCCAACTTCCAACCGGGCTTCAGGTGCAACTTTACCACCAGCATCAGTAGCTTCCTTGAGTTTCGCAATGTACCGAGGATTGAAGATGAAGGTGTACGTCAGGACACCCGAAAAACCACCTACGAATAGCATAACGGATTATCAACAAGGAGTCACTGTGGAGGTTGCATTTCGGGTGTAGAAAACCTAATCCCAAACTTACCAATGAACAGAGGGAGATACATGAGCCCGGTGATGCCTTCAGAAAAGCCATGCCCTTCCTAGTGATGTGAATGAGATCAGATATCACACTGCCACTAGAGTCAGGATGTATTACTCACAGTGAACACGATCGGATAAGCCTCGAATAGCAGATAGAGGATCCCATACACAAATGACATAAATATTGTCACAAGCAAAAGAAGAGGCTCTAAAGCTAACATCTTGAATGGCTTGAACAGGATTGTTTCAACTCGGGCTTTGAAACCGGTCTTCTGTCGCTCAAGAGACGCCCAGTAGGGTTGTCCGGTTTCCTTCCTCATCTTAATTGCCTTTCGTTTGAGCAAGGTGGGACTGTATGTTTCAGGTGTACCGAATAGTACTAGAAGGAAGCAAAGTCCAGCGAAGGCGAATAGAACCCAAAACAGGTCCGCCCATGGTACCCCAGCGTTCGTCTGAGTGGGTAAAGAAACATAATTTGATTCTAAGAACAGAGAGGAATAAACAGAGAGAGTGATTTAAGACCTACCATAAAACCCTTATATCATGAATGGCGTTCGCGTCCCAAGAAGATAGTTAGGGTTGCAGCAACACAGCGAGAAAGATGATTAGTGCCAGAAGCGCTCGTCTAATGAGGAAAAATGGGTATTACAGAAACAATGGGTCCAATACTAGGTCCAGCAAATGGTGCGAGGGCAAACCAACCAAAAGCTTGAAATCGAGTTGTATGTGGCTGATCAGTGAGAGTCGACATTAGAAGTATTCTGGTGCGAGTCTTACCGATTCCTCTCGTTTGCGCGTCCCATATATCTGCCAATACTCCTCCAGTAACTGTCACTGGACCAGCTGCGAAGAGCCCACCTATGAAATTAAAATCGCAACCGGGCTGAGTACGTTGTTCCATTCGCGCTCCCGTCTCATGAACACTTACCTAGAAAGCGGAATGTTAGGATGGCTCCGGTGTTGGGCGGCAAAGCACAGCCAATTTGAAAGAGAGTATAAATTCCAACTGAAACGAGAAGGACAGGTTTACGTCCGATAATTTCCTTAGGAGCGTACAATAGAGGTTGCGATGGTGAGATGACGAAACTTCTTCAAACGAAGAGATAGAAAACGTACTGATAAAGGACCCCAGCAGATTGGACCAACGCCTGCGTGAAGAGATCGACCCAACAACAGTCAATAGCGAGTATAAATGTTGTGTTATGGTGAACTTACAGTATCCTGCAACAAAAAAAGAGATAGTAAGAGTCGCGACTTCTTTTGAGAACTTGAACTCAGTCATCAGCTGCCCAATGACCCCTGAAGGGGCTGAAGAGGCAAATGTAGCGTTTAGAAAAAGTAAAGCGTTTACTCCCTGATGACAAAGGACGCACAGAGGCAATCGATCCGATGGAGTCAACATAAGTCCCTCATCAGCCGATCACCATCACAACAGAGAGTTGTAGAAGAGAGGAACTTACTGTTAGATACCACCTGTAGTTTCTTGACCAATTCTGTGGGAAACCCATGTCGTGCTGTCCATCCCAAGTCACTTCAAACTCATCCTTTTCAGCCGTCAAGGGTCCTAGCGGAACAGGAGCTTCTGCGATGGCTTCTTCTTCATCACGAGGTGGTTTGATTTCGTTTTTCAGATGTGTCTTGAGATGCTGAGTTGACGCATCGGTGAGTGTGTTTGTTTCAGAGACTGTGTCCGACATTCTGCGTGTTGTTCACGATTGCAACCCAGAATACACCGATAAGCGGCTGCAAGGGAAACGAACTGAGTGATGCTGCTACAGTGAAGCTGTGGACTGATTCAAAGGAAGTAAGAACTGTGAAGTAGACTCGCTCAGTACCACACACGATGGTCGTTATAGCAAAATCTCAAGTCGGTCGTCGCTTGACCGAGATGTCGGTGTATAATGTGGCGGGCCGACAATGACAAAGAAAGAGGAGCAGCATTGATAAGCACATTGCGAATTCAGGCTACGAGATGCGCCAGAAACTACCAGAGTTGTCTGAATGGAGAGCGTGGCGCAAGGGCCGGCATCTTCATTCACTTAAGTTTGGCGATGAATGCGATATCTGTACTCAGCGTCACATCCTATTGACTCCTTCCCAGGAAGCATCAGGAGCACAGTCACAAGCCAGATAAAAAGGAAAAGCAAAAGGAACAGTGAATGCACTAAATTATGACTGAACCGACATAGCATGCTTAGTAGTGAGCCATTGAATAGTTTTGTTGCTTACGATCATATAGCAAGGTAAAAAAAAAATCATCAACAGACGCGAAGGAGAATTACAATATGAAGGCCATTTTAGAGCCCTAGTAAACTCTCTTGAATGGTGGGACAGCTTTGCACTCGGCTGATTGAGAAAACGCAATAAACATTTAGCGGAGGCACCAAAAAGAAAAAAAGAAGAAGAAAGAAAGCGTTGGATGGTACACTCACCTTCGTCAAGTGTGTTTGCCTCAACAGTTCTGTACTTGAGAGTAACCTCTCCACTCTCAGTGTCCTGGAAGGAAAGAGTGTGCCTGAAAGGGGATTAAGAAAAACAGGTTAGATACGGAGGAAAGTAACATCAAACCAGGCAAAAACTCACTTCATCCATTCCTCGTCATCTCTGTCTGGGAAATCTTCACGAGCGTGAGCGCCTCTGGATTCCTTACGAGCAGCAGCACCAGTGACGGTCTGAACGGCACATGGGAGCAAGTTTCTCAACTCAAGAGTCTCAACCAAGTCGCTAGAAGGCAAACGGCATCAGTAACCAGTCCGGAGAGATCAGTAACCCAAAAAGGGAGCTCACGAGTTCCAGATCATAGATCTATCCTTGATACCGACTTGTGGGTACTTCTGGTAAATTTCGTTCATCTTGGTGACACCCTGGTCGAGAGATTCCTGGGTTCTGAAGACGGCAGCATCAACCTAACCAGATCAAGAGAGACTTTTAAGCATGATCGGAACAAAACACTCTCAAATAAAACACGACTCACCTGCATAGTCTTTTGCATCTGGAGTCTGACGTCAGCAGTGCTCAATGGTCCTGAAGAGTTTCTCACTCGGTCCAACTCGGCAATACTCTCTTTTCCGAGCTCCAATCCAAGATCCTTGTGAGGAGTTCCGGGGGTGAGGGTGGAAGCAATGTGTTTAGCACATGCACGACCGAAGACAACGATATCGAGGAGGGAGTTGGCACCCAATCTGTTGGCACCGTGGACTGAGACACAAGCGGCTTCACCGGCAGCGTAGAGACCTGGAACAACCTTATCCTTGCCTTCAGGAGTTTGAGTAATGACTTCACCGGTGTATTTACAAGGAATACCACC